>PVHX01004808.1:0-120540 GCA_004024805.1 Geosciurus inauris | reverse complement strand
GAAAATAACTAAAACATTTTATTAATCAACAGGTATGACCAAGGGCTGAAATGGTCTAATTTTATCATAGTTGTGCTATGTGCTATGCAGTTCACTTCCAGTGAACTACACATTAAACTAATTTTAATATGGAAACAGCATAGAATAAATATGCCTCTGCTTAGAATTTAGGGACATAATTTCCTCAGTAATGGTTCTTGATAAAGTGCAGGTTCCTGGGCTCCACTCCTAGTGTTTTGTATTAAATAAGTATCAGGTGGATTAAGCATTTGTATTTCAAACAATTTTCCAGATGATGCTGATGCTGTGGGTTTGAGGACCACACTGGTAGAACAACTACCCATAGCCATACTGGTATTTTTTTCTAGTAGATGTTATTTTAGTAAAATAGCATATTTATAAGGCCACTAAAATCCTTATAGGAATTTATTTACAGGACCATATTCTTTTTCTAATAATGATCTCAGTTAAGCTAACATGGACTTTCAGGAAGATAAGATTTTATTATAAATTTGGGAAGTGAATGACCTGGCCTATACATAGGAAGACTTTATATATATATACAAAAAATATACAAAATATATATATACACACATACATATATAAATATATAATGTGTTAACTTATATATAAAGTCTTATATATACATATATACATATATATATATATATATCTTATATGTGTAAATCACATGTCACCTCTGCTTGAAGCCCTCCTTTGGCTCTGATCTCACCCACTGTGTGTGTGTGTGTGTGTGTGTGTGTGTGGTGTGTGTTTGTGTGTATTTTTTCAGCCAAGTTTCCCCCAAGTATGTGTTCCAGATTTAACAAATAAAAATGGTATATATTTATAGCAATGTGATGTTTAAATATATGTACACATTGTGAAATATTTACTACAATTAAGCTTATTAATATATCTGTCACCTCATATGTTTACCTTTGAGGGGGTGGGTAGGGTGAGAACAGTTAAGATCTCTCATGGCAAATTTCAAGCATACAATGCAGTATTAATAGCCATAGTCACTGTACTGTGTATTATATTAGATGTGCAGAACGTATTTATCCTGAAGACTGAAACTTTGTGCACCCTTTAACAACCATATCTCGTTTATCCTGCTCTTCTCTGCAACCCTGACAACCACCACTGAAGCAACTATCTTATTTTCTTGTATTTTAAAATATTTTGCTAATATTGTAATTATAATTAAAGCACTAACTCCAACTCAACTGATATTCTAAATGTTAATTTAACTCTACTACTATGAGCTCAACACTTTGAGGTCCCAAATCTAAATTCATTCATGTTAGCACAAACAACAGTACTCCTTTTTTAAGGATGAAAAATATTCCATGATAAATATGTGTATGCACACACTATACACACAACACATTTTGAACAAAGATCTAATATTTCCTTTGTTCGATCAATCATAATAAATTTTCAGATTGGCTGTGGTGATGAATAAAGTTTTGAAAACGAAACTTACACACAGGTCAACACACAGATCATCTGATGTCTACTGCAGTCCAGATTGCTCTATTTTCTGCCTCTTGAACTTGATTTGTGCCTGTTTTCATCACTTGTGTTGCCTGGGTACCAGTTAACCAGGAATCTGGTGTGCTTAGATAGTGCCTTTATTCTCAATATGAGTGGCTGTGGAACACAAGTAAGCTGATTAGAAATAACTCTTGTGGACTGAATAAGATAAAAAAATACAGGGGCTAAAATTGCTTAGAGAAATATGTCATTGACTTGAGCCATATTTCCCAGAAACAGCAGAAAGCATAAGTGATTAATAAATACAGTATTATTTGTTGCTTGGACAAGCCTTTACAAATCATTTACATTAAGAAATAATATTTATTGTCATATTCTGGCAAATATCAGTTTATTTGAAGTTAGCTCTGGAGCAATACAGTAAGAATAGATGCTTCAGCAAACTTGGGGAACTCTGTTTCCCTGGGGACAAATAAAGGTTTGAAAAGGCTGTTTGCACCTTAGGGAAGCCTGGGGTGAAGAACCCAGAAATACCTCCTGTGCCCACAACATCTGTGCATGTCATTACACGGCCACCTGTCACCCAGGCAAACTTCTGAAAAGTTCACACCGTCTGGCTTACTTTGTGGCAAAATGAAAAACAAAAGAGAGAGAGAGAAAGCAAGCCTAAATATTGAGGCTAAGACTAAGTCTTCCCAATCTCATTTTGTGATTTCTTTTTATTTGAAGATATTCCATTTTTAACAAATCCATTAGGAATAGGTTAGTGAATCCTGAGACTTATTGACAATAAATTTCTTCATAGGAAAAAGGGATAGTATGTTAGAAATAGGCTGGTTTAAAACAGAAATCAAATTGTTCAAAGTAATCAATGAGAAATGCAGGTTATACTACTCAGACTCCTATTTATTCATAGACTAGCATAGAAAGAAAAAGAGCTTTCCTGTCTTTTCAATTCCTGAACCATTATCCTTTAACTTGGAATAAATTAATCCAAAGGAAAAACAACTTGCTATACCTACTGAAGATGCTATTGTGATTTAATACTGTATCATCACTTCAGCAGTCTCTTATGAATCTATTTGCTTAAGTGACTTCCATCAGTTCACTGATGTAATTTCTTTAAAATCTCATTAGCAAACATATGTTTCTTGAATGGTTCATATCTTAGCCTTAAAATGTATTATAGTTTGTAGTTTGGGGGTAGAAATTGCTGTGCATTTATATCAAAACCAAGTCTTTGGTTGCTATAAAGGATTGACCTAGTTATTGAAAATGATGGCAAGAGAATGAGCTAATATGCATATAATTTCTACTCTCACATTCTTCAGCTAGGCAGTGACCAACCAAATTCCAAGCTGAGTCTTCTACCTTCAAATTCTAGTTCTTTATAATCCAAAATATGGACGCTAATCCCTGTCTTATGCAACTGAATGGGACAGGGAAAAACAAAACATACAGAAGTCAGAAATCAAAAGAGTGGCACTAAAGAGTCACTGTAAATGATGTAACTGTATATGAACCAGCAACTGTATGCAAGGATGAATACTGTATAGACTTATGACACCCCACAGGGTTTAATTTATTTCTGGTCTTAATAGCTGTTTATATTCCTTCTCTTTGAAAGTCTGGTGTGTGTATTTTGCATATTTTTTTAAAATCCAAAATATGGCCATTCTTTCTTTGGTCCTTTTCCTGCTCTTTACACTTCTTGCAGTTCTCAAGTATTTTAGCCAAATACCTCAGGCTTACTGATAAACAACCTCTACATCCTTATCCCCAAATCCATAACAGGTAACTAAAATATTTAGCAAGTGATTAGTATGTACCAAAAATATTATATATCTAAACTCCTTTGCACAAAATTGATTATGGGGATTAATATTTAGTATTTACACATGCAGAAAGATATACATATTTATTACTCTTTAATTCTATCACTATTTCGTAAATATTGTACTTAATCCATCAATAATACAACATACTTTAATTAATCCCAAGAAATAATTAGAAAGCATTTATGATAATGATAATATTACTTTGTACAAATATTACACAAACCCATTAAATCCTTATGGAAAATCACATCTGTGAAGAATGTCAAATGCCCTCTCTGCTCTGTAATAGACAGTAGACCACTGATTTGATATTTAATGGAAAATTAAGCTAATTAAACAATAGTAAAAACAGACATTTCCTACCTTGTCCTTAAATCTTAGTAAGATAGATTGTCTTTAATAATGAATTCTATCTAATAAATTATCTGTTTTGTACTAATTTTTCTAATACGTTGTAGTTTCATATCCTTTAAAAGATGTGTTCTGTGACATTTAGTTGTCGACAATGGTTTTCAATGATGGGTCACAATTTTTCATCGAGCCTTTTCTGCTGGCCTTTATTGTTGGCTTATGTCTGCTGTTGTACTAAACTGCTTGTTTTGATATGTCATAGAAAATAGTGACCCTGTTTCATGTCACTATTCTTTGAGCAAGTTTACAAGTGATCATTTAGTGATCATGCAACTACCTGCATGGGTTGACATAAGGCTGGCAGTGTAAAGGTATTCTCACTGACACACGCAAAGATTTATTCTCTCTGTTAGTTTATATAATGTGGCACTTCTTGCGTACTTATGAGTAGAAATTAATATGTTTCAAAGTACCTATAGGACCCTGGACTGTATATTGTGAATGTTTGTCAAAGAGTTGATAGATCATATTTGTTCCAAAGTTCAACTTAAATGCATCATTCTCAAGGTCTCTTGGCCTCCTAGTGTGCCATTGACACTGACAATGTGGCAAAGTTCTTACTTTTTAGATTCTCAGTTTTAACACATATATAAATGGAAAAAAAACTACTACCCATAGAGGATTTGGAAAGTTTAAATTAGATAAATTATACGGAAGCATTTAACATCCTGATGGGAATATCCCAATCCCTCCATAGATGTAAAGTTTTTTCTGCTTGTCTTTTCCTTTGTCTTTCATTTTTCCTTTCTTCTCTATTTGCTTATATCTCTTTTAAAGCATCATGTCTCTGCTTATGTTATGGTTACACATGTACCTATCCCCCTAAGCCTTTAAGGCAAAGGGCCAAGTTTGTTGTCTGTACTGCACAATGGTGAGCGTAGTGCTTTGCAGAAAAACTGCATGCTCAATATTTATTTTCATTAAAATGAATTTTTGAATTGATCCCAATTAGTAAGGACTTCATAACTTTTGGTTATAGGATCTACTGAACAGGGAAGGTATTTTCTCCTCTCATAGTGTCCAGTTAATTGTTATAATCTTTGTGTGTTCGGGGGAGGGGGGGTTGTGAGAAAGAAGCATCAACATTTGTTGTCATTTACGGGATGAGGAATATGATTGGGAGATTCTCTCTATGGTAGGAAGAACTTTTCTCCACTGAGACAATTGGAAAGAGAAATATCAATGTGAGAAAGATGGAATCAAAAGCTAGCAACTGAGATGAGCCAGAATACAGAGAAACAGCAGGTGCAGATGGAAGCACAGGGAAGCACGTGACGGTGTGAGCCTCTGAGGAGGGACTTGCCTGGGTCTGGGATTTGGGTATATTTCTATGCTGAGGATACAAAGAAGGCTGTGTTGACCGGAATGCTCAAAGGGAAGAGTGGTGGGGCCCTGAGCCTGCAGCACGGGCTACCCAGTGCTCCAGAGGCCTCGCCTTTATTACTTTCTAACCAAGTAGCTTCATACCATGCTTCATGTTTGCAGTGAGCTTAACAATCATGTTTTATTAATTAATCCTACAGCTTTGCTCTGGGCTACATCTGTATTATTAGCCTCATTTCACAGACAAGAATGCTGATGCACAGTGGCATTCAATATCCATATACAGGCAGAAAATTAAGGGCCTTCATCAGACAAGGCAATAGGAAATCCCTGTACTTTGACAATTAAAAAAATATTAAAACTGATTTTGGCTTTTCTGTCTCTCCCCTTTTCAAGATAAATGTTATTCTTTTTTTTCTCTTCTTTTTCTTTCTTTCTTTTTTTTTTTTTTTTTTTTGTTTACTTGACTAACTCCTCAGACCCAGCATGATGAGAATGGGTAATCCCATTTTTATTAAAGTGAAAGGAAAAAAGAAGAAGAAACATGCTACAGACCTGTCATGAGAATCCATTAATCATCTAAGCAACCAAATTGTAGGGCATTGAAATCAGTATTAGCAACTGATGTCCAAAACTCTCCACTTAGGCTTGTCATGAGTGACATCTCAGCCATCCTTTCTGTCACCCAGGGAACAAACAGGCAATTCTGTCCAATGTGGAGGAGGTGGAGAGGGAGGGAAGAGTCAGTGCCAGCTCTGCCTGCATTCTCTGGTGGATAGGACTTTGCAATGACTTATTTCTAAGGAAGAGTAGTGAGATTTTAAGTTTCTTTCTTTCATATTTTTTTAATCAGCAAATCAACCTATGTAAAATTCCCAGCCTATTTCTTAAATGACCTCAAATGAGACCATTTGGATTTTCTTCGCTATAGTCAACCCACCCTACATGCTCTTTACTTCTTTATTACTTAATCTATCCTTCCCTTCCCTGAAAGTCTAGCTCAGTGCCATAAGTCCTTCAAGGTACTTCGCTGTCCCCATGAATAGCCACTTCCTTGTTTCTACCAAGGGTGTTTACATCTGGTAGGTGTAGTGCTTTCCCAACTTGATTCTGAAATTTCACTTTGATTTATTTTTATAAATATTTATATTTTGTCTTCTTTCTTAAAAAACTTCTTGAGGTAAAACAAAATGATGCCCACATATTTATGTATAGTCTCAATGGAATCTAGCACAAGGTACTCTCAATCACACACCTTTTCTTTTGAGTCTTTGAATTATGAATGAGAAGGAAAAAAGGAGGCCACACACAGCCTACCCTATTCCAAGTGTGAGCTTTTACTGAGGACATTTAGTCTTAAGGTTGGTGATGAGGAAATAGGTTAAAAGGGAAAGTAAGAGTATGAATCTGTAGAGGGGCATTCTGTAGTATTCTGTCAATTCGTTTCTTTGACAAATGAGAGGATTTGGGGTTAATAAAACTTGCAGATAAAAATCAAAGTGCTATGAAAATGTGTCACCATGGTGTGTTACTGGAGTCTTGGTCGTTCCCTTTAACTCATACATAGAATACAACCTGGATATCTGCCAAAGCCTCTCAGGAGTGTCATTTGTCACACCTGAAGAAGAAAGAACTGCCAAAATGACCAGAAGATGCAATGGTGGTCAGACATGCTGTCAGCCTGCCCATCCTTGGGCCTTTGGCCTCAATGCAAATGAGTGCCTGTTGATGGGAGATGCACATAGGAATATAGATAGGACTCAAAGCTGAGCTGCTTCCTGATATACTTTACCCCAAATAACTCCCCTGTCCCAACAGGGGGTTGGTCAGTGGTCCAGAGTCAACCTCTCACAGTATTTTTAAAAAGACTTTATTTTGTCTTTTCTGTCAGTGTCTGCCAGATTTCTGAGCTAATTAAAAGGAGCACAGACAAGCCATGCATTTTTTCCTCCTTAGTAAAGTATTGGCAGGATTTCTAGTCTTTCAGGTCAGAGAATGTGGAAACAAGTCAGAAAATACTGAATGACTGGCAGGTCAAATCACCACAGCAGCAGTCAGAATGCCAGGGTGTGAACTCTAACAGAGTCGCTGCGACTCAGGTGACACTGTCTGTGAAGCCCAGGGAATGGCCACTGCTTCTGGTTTTACAGTATTGTATGAGGAGATCACCTGTGTTTCAGGGGCAGAGGCTGTGATCTCTTCATTGCTCTCTCCTCTTTGCTTGCTTTGAATTTGGCACAGAGTAGATGCTTCACAAATACTTTAATTGATTTGTTTGAATAGTTTATCCCCAGAAAATGTAAATGGCATCAGGAACATGTAACTTTACCCTGGGAATTTGAAGATAAGGATGCGCACCTGAAGGTTACTTTTATCTTGATCTCAGTACTGCTGTAATGCCATTTGAGCTTACTGGACAGAATCCCCTTTGGTGGTTTTGCTACATTTGGCTGTTGCTAATATTCCAGGCCATCTGTCTGCCTAGGCCAGTCTGTATAGTGGCGTCAGAGATATTCTTGCATGTAGAAGTCATAGTCACAGAAGGAATAAGGTCAGCTTTTGTAGGACAAACTCTGAGGAACTGTTTTAAGTGGATAGTCTAATTGTGTAGGATAGTTCCCAGAATATAGACTGGAGAAGGGGAGTTGGAAAATGACATAGAAAATGATCAAAAGGAGGGTGATGACAAACACCTAAATGTATATCAGCAAAGGATCACAGTATTTTTGCTCGCAGTAATAGGCAGATGTCACTTTGTCAGAGTCTTTTCAGACTCTGTTAGCACACATCTTTGGTGTTTTACTTTAATAAGAAGTGAGTCTTCCTCCGTGCTTCTGATTTTTAGCCACAGTCACATAGCCTAGTGTGATTTTAGGCAGTTTTGTTAAGGGAACTCATTTTAGAAACTATCCAACAATACCATCATCAACAACACCATCATTGTGGTAGCCTTTATTTCCAAAAGTGAAGGTTCCTTTTGTCAGTAAACAAGGCTTTCAATTTTATTTACACACATTTAGGTGTGAGTGATCTGAACTGATGCTTCTCTTAGGCATATTTTTTATCTCATAAGATGAAACACAACAGTGATTAAACCCAAAATATAGACAGCTAAGTGTCTGAATTTAAAGTGTCAACTATTGATCAGTGGGAAAATAAGTTTATAGCCTGAGTCCTTGCATGCTACTCATCAGCTCTCACTACTGAAACTTATCCTGCTAACATATAAGAATAGTTCAGCCCCTCCAAACAACAAAAGATGAAAGCACATACTTATGCTGAAATATATGGGATATGATTCTCCATGAAACATATCAACATGTACTTGGTTCAGAATTTAGTGGAATATTCTGCTTAATTGTTGGTTACTTTTTCTACGTTTCAACTTTCCTACCTCATTAATAACTCTGTAGTAGAGTGTGGATCCAAGTGATATTAACTCAGTTGAATTATACCAGACCTGTATTATATCATCATCTTTATCTCCATTTATAGGAAAGTGTCATGTTCTATGTCAATGTGTTTTCCAGGTAACTGAATTGTGTTTTTTTTTTTTTTTTTTTGGTTTGGAACTGAGAATTTTTAATTTATAGATAAGAACTACTGTTTCTTACAATTTTAATACCAACTTTACAAACTATGTAATGCATGTTGTGTATTAGTGTACAACAATTGATATTCAACTTTTTTTTTTTTTTCTTTTTGAGTGCTGGGGATTAAACTCAAGGGCATTCAACCACTGAGCCAAATCCCCAGCCCCATTTGGTATTTTATTTAGAGGCAGAGTCTCACTAAGTTGCTTAGCACCTTGACATTACTGAGGCTGGCTTTAAACTCGAGATGCTCCTGCCTCAGACTTCTGAGTCATTGGGATTACAGGGTTGCACCACCCCACCTGGCTGCTGTTCAACTGTTTAATGACCACTGACCATCAGTATAATTAGAAATCATCTATATTACTATACTAATTATTTAAGATATTATCAGGTTATTGAAGCCTGATTTTATTTATTCTAAGTTATTTATAAGTTATTGTATCTGTTTGGTAGTGTTTGTTTCTTCTTTTTTCCTCAGTGTTTCTACCACTTCTTAGCATTCATTCTTATGGCAGTAAAATGTATGAGCTTTATTACATGGAATTTGCAACTTTTGTTTTATGTATACTTTGTTCCTCTGTGTGTGTGTGTGTGTGTATGTGAGAGGGAGAGAGAGAGAGAGAGAGAGAGAGAGAGAAGGGGAGCTTAATTTCCTATTTGTGGCATGTTTCAATAGGCATGTCTAAAGTTGAGTTCCCTCTGAAGCAGAGTTGAAAGGAGAATTTGCATGTAATGTATTTGGGAAATAATCTCAGGAATGTGGGTAAGGGAGTAAGGAAATATGACCAGGAATAGAGGGCATAAATAAAGGGTGTGTTATATAATACTGGGAAACACTGGGACATGGAGGAGCCAATTCCAGAGTCTTCCCATTTAAAGGCAAAAAAGCTGGGTATTTGTCCTTTGTCCTCCAGCTTGTGTCTGTCCTTGGCTGAGTGCTGTTCCCCTGGGCGTTAACCCTTCAGCACTTCTAGCCTGCCACATGGAGGCCACGAAGAAACCCTCAATGGAGAATCATGTAGCTCTCAGGAGGACATGATGGGCATTTTCTAAAGTGGAGAGCCCCAGGTAAATATGATACTTTACCAACAGCAGCTGCCAAAATCCAATTACCATTGAATAACTCTGCCTACATTAGGTGCCACTGCATTCACTGACTCTTTTTGAATTTTAATGTTCTTTCCCCATTTAAAATGTTCAGAACCATCTATAATTCTTACATAAGCCAAAGCTCTGTGTGGTCACTTTGCTAATCACATTTTACTTAAATTTTTTATAGTATCTTAATGATTTTTTTTTCTGGGTTTAATGTGGATATATTGAATCAATGCCATGATAAATCTGGTTTGCTTATAAAAATTAATCAACATGAGTTAGTCAGTTCCCAGCATGATGCCCTATATGTAGAAGACTCTCCTAAGGGCTCATTTACATCTGACAGGTGAATAGCACATGCCCTGTAACATTTTGTTTCTTACAGCAATGTTCCAGATGTCATTTTGCATAGTCTCTGCTTGAGAAGCAGAAATATTTTGTTGGTTGTGCTCTGCCCCATTATGATTACATGTGGTAGCTTTCCACTAAGCCTCTTTGCCCTCTACCCTCCAAGTACATATTATGTGTCTTATGCAGACAGACTCTCTTTTCTCATATACAGGCAGCAGATGTGATTAGAGGGAAATCTAATTTATCTGGAGTACTCTAGAAATGGAAGGAAATTACTTCACAGCAATATTTGCAAATACATTCATCACAGACACCCAGACATTCCAACACTAGCAGATGATGGTTTTGTGATCTCTATGTGGTCTGTTTTGAACTGCTTTCTAATGGTCTATATAAATTCACTCCTTTTTATGTGTCTGTGTTGTGCTTAGCATACATGACGAATGTGTCGGACAAGGCAAGGCTGATGCAGCATGGATAGACTTCTATTTTTTTTTTGTTTCTAATAGTCTTCCTAATTTGTGTAGCAGAGGTCTCTGGGATATTTATTAAGTTTGTCTAAGCATGACTGTGTTTGGATTAGATAAAACGAATAACTTCTTATCTCTTTTCTCTAGTTGGAAAACATTTTTAGATCCCGTGCCACCCTGAATTTATTATTTTGTACATTTATTCATAATTCATGATATATTTAATTGCATGCTATATCAGGCATGAGGTATCTGTGCTCTCTAGACACTCAGTCACTTCTATCTTATTTATGACATATGTGTCTTTGAGTAAGTATGTAGGAAAATACAAGAGGAGAAAACAGAAAAAATATTCTGATGGGAACTTAGGAAGTCTGATGGGTGCTTTTCTAATGATGGGAAGAGGAGAAAATAAGATATGAATTTGGAGTTTAAGTGCAAAAAAGAATAGTGGAACCCAAACAAAAAGAACTGTTGAAAGGAGTAGCTGCCTTTTAACCCAGGTGATTGGGGTCAGCAACATGAAAAGTCACTGGCTTTTTAATTTCAGGTACAAATATGCCTAGATTTCAATGCTTTCCATGTCTCTACTGACATGAGGCTACCTGAGTTTTAAATGTAGTGTATTTATATTTTGCTTATTTATAATTTGTATTTTCTCATTTATTCTCTTCTCATTTCTCTCTCAACTATAGTAAGGCAGTTTAGCAATATTCTCAGACTTTCTTTTCTTAGCCCTACCTAATTTATAGGAGATCATGTAAGCAAATACAATATGCTAGGAAGAAGAAAAATACCTGTGTTTCAGGGATAATATAATTATGCATACCAAAAAAAATCAGAGTACAAAAAAGAACCTATCACCATTTAAAACATCAAGGTCCAGGGGCTGGGGATGTGGCTCAGTGGTAGAGCGCCTACCTTGAACGCGTGAGGCACTGGGTTCGATCCTCAGCATCACATACAAAATACATAAATAAATAAAATAAAGGTTTGGAAAAAATATTAAAAAAAAAACACAAAACATCAAGGTCTAGGAAGTAAATGTCAGTGGTAGAGATCTACTTATACACATCAAACCGCCACCTGGCACTATGTATTTCATTTTTGCATTCTGCCTTCTTCATATAAGTTTCTCAGAATGTTGTGGAAATTGGAAATAAATGAATGCCCATAAAAATAATATCTCCAGGCAATTGCAATATCTGATGTAAAGAGTTTCTACAGGTTTTGAAGTTTAACCACAGTTGGTTTCTTTTGCAAATGCTTATAACAAAACCCAGAGGCACTGAAATCTGATATATTCAGTGGTTTGGGGACCAAGTGGATGGATGCTCTCAACTTATATTTAATTAATACATAATAGATTTAGCTGTAGTCAATTTTATTTTGGATAAGATGGAGCAAATCCAATTTTGCTAAGTCCTCTCAACAGTTTGGAAAACTAGCTTTGGGGAAGGAGTCGGAGAAGTAAAACATGGAAATACTAAATGGGCATAGAAGAATTCCAGAGAATTCTGGTATATTCAGTTTCCTAATATCAGGGTACAACATCAGGGTGTGTTTTCTATATTTTTAAATCCATTTGATTCTTTTTAATTAAAACATGTTTTGATGTTTTAAAACCAGAAAATATGAGTACTTGTGCATTGAAAACAACTGGTATCTAAGTGTAAGAAACAACTCATAGAAACAGATGAAATTAAAAATAAAAAAAGCCTAAAAATTTCACTATTGTTCACTTTTTACAAAATGATTGTTTTATACTTTGCTTTCATGACACTGGATATTTAACTCAATGAAACCCATAACAAAAGCAGGCACTAGGAAATCTGTTAAATATTTATTTACTAAAAACGTAATTTTTCAGAGAGCAGTCAGGGAAGACAAAGCTGTGTGTTAAATATGAGCTTGCTGTCCAAAAGAGAATATACACTGGCTCCGTTTAGCAGGGTTCCCCTGGGCTGCAGATGAAGAGCTGGGACCTTACTCACATGCAATTATTAACACTCCCAATAAATCCTCAAGATCCTGATCCCGTTGATATATGTCATGGCCGAAATAGCTCAGTACAAGAAGCGACAAGAAATGCTATTCCTGTCAGTGGAGAGATACTGCCGTCCACATTAAATCAGGGGCAGATGGAGACACCGAGAGCCTGAGTTCATAATGCCGGGACTTTGTGTCTACCACCATTCTGACTCTATCTTAGACACTCAAACTGCCCAGGGATTTGACAGAGGACACTGCATCTGAGCTAATGGTTGCCAGTGGTCCTGTGCCAGACTGGGCATATGGAAACTGTTTTTTTTTTTTTTAATTTAGTTTTATTGTTTACGTAAACCTCTGACACATTTTTGTGACCTTGAGCAAGACATTTCAACTTTATACTTTGCAGTTTTATCATTAGGAAGACAAAGAACAAAATATATATACTCTGTTCTATACTAGTGCTAGGAAAATTATATAACCTCATTCCTCCCCAGTCACTAGGGAATATAAGTTCATTTGTCAGAGGAAAAAATATCACCTTCAATACCACTATTCTTGGACCAGGCTTATTTCTCACCTAAAATAGAATCTCTGAGCTCTTAAGAGAGAACTCTGGTCAAGACATTTCAGTACCTATGTTCCAATGAGTGTAAAGTGATGCTTCCTGAGCAGAAGGCAGGTAGGGGGCCTGGTGGACATCCTAAGGAGAAAGAGTGATCATCTGCAAACACCCGGTGATGAGGAGTCTCCAGGAACAGAAGTGGTACACTCAACTAGTAAAGTTAATTTTCTTTCTCTGATCCCCATACATGACCAGCCAAGGTGAAAGATGCAACCTGAACAGAAAGACTTCTGCCAAGAATAGAGTGCCATGCTGAAGGGGAAGAAGACAGAGGAGAAGCTGTGGGCAGGCAAAGCATGATATAGTTCAGTTAGCTTTCCCCTGCAGAGAGAGGGAAACCACAACTCAAGGATTATCAACCACGTGCTGAGTGCTGAGCAGAACATGTGATTTGCAATCAAAATCAGACCTATCAGGCAACATGCTGTTCTCAAATGTCCAAGGCAGGGTTTCAGTTATTTTATTGAAGCTAAATCTGGAAATGTCATGGAAAAAGACAGACTCCCTTGAAGAGAACCATGGGACTTCCCCCACTTCAGACTGTGGAAAAAAAATTATGAAAATGACCTTTCCCTGCTGGCCTGGCCCTGGCCTTTCTGATCTTTCCAGGGCCATGAGCAGGCACACAATTTGCAGATGGAAAAAAGGAAAAATAAGGAGGTAGAGATTAAGGTGAATATTTTCAATAACAAGTGACAGTATATAAGATTTGAAGGTGGAGCTGATTCCAGATTGAACGAAGAGATGCAACTAAAAAAAAAAAAAAAAAAAAAAAAAAGGTCATGGTCTAGAGATGGGACAGCCAAGGGAGGTGCAGCCTGGTTGCTGATGTGGGATGTGCTTGCACGGCATGTGTAAGCAGCCACTAACCACCATTGAGATTGCACTCCAATCGTTTTTACAGCTCCGCTAGGGAGGATGCCATTTTCTATTCTTCATCACTACCCTTTTTATTTTTTATTTCAATTTTTTGCCAGTCAGGTATGAAAGCCCAAGGTGCTTTGGTACTAACTTAAGTGGTTTTGATTTATTGTCTGAAGCCAGGTTTTTAAGTTCCAGAGGCACTTGCTCTCTTCCAGCCATTTACTGTTTGGAATAGTAAGCTCACTGTTTTGTGACTTTTTTTTCCCCTGGTTCCAGATGAATGACTTTGACCTCTTCTCTGCATTGCCAGAAAATTGGAAAATATAACCTAAATGAAATGGAAAAAAAAGCACAAAGTATTTGGAATAAAAGCTGATGAGAGGGAAAATACAGCCTGGCATTTTGTCCTGAACAAAGACAGGACAATACAATAGGCTTAGGTGAAGCGGCAGCACCAGCAGTCTGAGGGCAAGAATGCAAGACAGCTGGGTGGTCCTGCTTCAAGCCAGTCAGGGACATGCACTTGTGAGTTGACCCTTCACATTCGTGAGACACAACATTGCTGTTTTAAGACTATTAATGTTCATTATTATTTTTAATTTTTTGGTACCGGGGAGTGAACTCAGGAGTACTCCACCGCTGAGCCACATTTCCAGCCCTGTTTTGTGTTTTATGTAGAGACGGGGTGTCACTGAGTTACTTAGTACCTCACCATTGCTGAGGATGGCTTTGTTACTTAGTACCTCACCATTGCTGAGGATGGCTTTGAACTCATGGTTCTCCTGTCTCAGCCTCCCAAAATGCTGAGATTACAGGCATGCACCACAGCGCCCGGCTAGTGTTCATAACTGCAAGCATCATTGGGCTCCGTTGATTCTGCTACTGCATCACACAGTCCTGCCTTTGTGAGGACCCATGTGGTAACTTGTCAGTCCTTGGAACTATGGAAAAAGGATTTGCTTTAATTTTATGGGCACCATGAAACTTAAAATTAACCATATGATCCCATTCACTTGGGCTTCTAGGGAGTTCAGAGCCACAGTGCTGTCCAACTGAAAGAAATGTATAGCAATATATAGCATACTACCTTTTTTTATTCTATTATTTTTATTATGATTGTTCTATTTCTTTTGTCCATGTGTATATAGTTTTGAAATATGACACATATTTAATGCAGCATGTATAAATAAATCAAGTTATAGCAGCAAGTGTCATAGGCATAAGAATGGCATGATAATGATATTCCTGAGAAAATATACCGAGCACTCATCTGGGCATGTAATATTACTACATCTTATATATTAAATATTTTAGTTTTATCAGATCAAAATATAACATTTAGTCCTCATTATGTGTAAAATGTGACACTAAGCCCTTTATATTGATAAGTATTTCCATAATTTAATTTGTGCTTTATTACAATTCTCTGTGTTAGAGAAAAAACCAATACAAAAGGATCAGATCTTTTATCCAAGGACAAAATGTAGTAAGTGCTGGAACTGGTTTTCCAGCTAGGTCAACTCAGTCTGGAGCATATTCTCTTAACTTTAGGGGTAATAGGTCTGAGTTCAAATTGCTGTTCCATCATTGAGTAATGGTGTAAACTTGCAAATGACATAATCTCTATGATTTTCTCTTTTTTCAGTCCATAAAATGGAAATAATAATAGTACTCAAATAACATAATATTCAAAATGCTTACAGCAGTGTTTTGCACTCAGAGAGCACTCAATATATAGCAAAGATATTAGCTATTGTTATCATATTTTAAAAGTATGTCCATAGTATAGATAATTAAAATTCTCTTCCCTCCAGTAGAGACATTTCTTCAATATTCAATTAATCACATCTTACAACTCCCTTCACATATGCCCCAGCAGTGACTGTTCCCAAGAGAGCCAGTGTTGGAATGCACATGTCAACATTTCAAATATAAGGTACTGCAAGGTCAGTGTGTCCCAGGAGAAGGCCAGCTGCCAAGAGACCTTATGGGGCAGCATTTCCAGGGTGAATTCATCACAGCTAGAGTCCAGACCTCAGCATTGAAGTCCCTGCACTTGGTCTGGTTAATGCCCAGAGCTGATTATTCAGGGGGGATGACTTGTAAAAACCCACAAAAGACCAAAGCATATAAATTAGAAAGCCACTGTATTAATTTACAATGAAAAATATTACTGTTAACTAGACCAGACATTTGCATCAGTCTGACCAGTGAATTCTTGCCCTGTAGGCAAGCTACATAGGGAGCCACATTAACAGAAGGTTGCTTGGTGAGCAGGATACTTGTTTCGAATGCTTAGTCTCATCAGATTTTAATGGCAGCATACATCCATCTCCGTCTACCTGCCAGAATGAGCAGACGTTCTCAGCAGCCCAACAATGCTAGGATGGCCTTCCCTGGATAGGAGAATAGACCTCTGTGACTTTTCTATTTCCATGGTGCTGTGGCTGACCAAACTCTGCTTCTGATTGTCATTCTCTTTCTTTGGATGTGTTTATTCTCACAGGAGCACTTGCTATGGTCCAGAAGCCATTCCTGCCCCTTAATAGGAATGTGTGATGATCTTAGCTCATCTGATAGTGAAACTTTTAGAGGGCATCTTCATTGCTCTTCTTTTCAAATTTCTGTGGGTGCTTCATAAACTAGGTCTGTGGTACATATTCTGTCCAATGTCTCAACACATCATTTGCCTCAAACTCTCTGATTTTCTTAACATCCATGTAAATTTCTACTAGGTGAACCTTCAGCTCTGTACTAAAATCCACTAAGCACCTGTACTTCAGCTGTTGTGACTGTCAGTGTTACCAAAAATGTAGTCCTATAGGTTACTAGCTTCCTCCAGTATCTTTAAAATGAAGCACTATAATGACTTGATACTTTAATTGATAAAAATGTTATAGGATAAATTTGACTATAACATTTATCCAATCATCACAATGTTAAAAGGCCCTGTCACAGTTTTTGAACCTCTTCCTATAGCTTACTACATGTTAGAAGTCTTCTAACCATCCCTTTGAGAACAGCCTCTGTTTACACTCTATTCTCTTACCCAACTTTGTTTCTCTTAAGTCACGGCTTCCTGATATATTTTTTACATTGTCTTTATGAACAAGATGTATCTCATGAGACTGCTTGTTTATCTTGTTCACTAATGGGCACATAGTGGGTACTTTGATAATATTTTGTGAATGGAAAGACAAATTTGATAATAATGTTTGGTGATCATTAGATATTATTATCTGTTATATGGTGCCAAACTTCCAGGCTTGCTTAGAGAGTTGTTCAGGTGCTAACTCTGCCATTACTATGATGTTATGTTATGGCTACATCACAGGAAGCCAGCCTAATTGTTAGAACTTCCCAGAAGCTCATCTCTGGAAGTATTAGTTACTGATAGGAAGCTTCCTTGAGTTCTATTTAATTCTACCTACTACAAATCTTTCTGAGTCTTCATCCTTCCTCACCATTGAATGAATCTCTTTTACAGCATCCATCTGTAGTCATCCTATCTTCTCTTTGTTTGTTCCTATGAATGTTAAAATGGTGAGGAGTCACTACAAATAATCTTCAAGCAGTTGCAGCACACATCTCTCCATCCTCCAGCAGCCATCTCCTGCTCGTCCCTTCAGTCTTCCATCTCTTATCACTACTCTCCTCACCTTACTCTGTGAATGAGAAATTGCAGCATTTGCTTTCATCAGACTTCGAGAGCACTTGCTGTGAGGTCCTACTAAGTGTTACAGTGTACATGGGTGGGACCATATGGTTTTCCTGTTTTTACAATGATTCTCAACTTTTAGCAATTATACAATTATTTGTGCTTATAATGTTTTTCTTAGTAATGTTAATATAGTGATAGTTAACTAGAAAACCTAAAACTTCCAGTTTTCATTTTCTTTTCCTTCCTAGAACAAGTTAGGGAGTTTGAAAACTATCATCATATATAAGGTGTGTGTGTGTGTGTGTGTGTGTGTGGTTGTGATGGGAGATTCTAGTTCAATTTTATTATGAGGGAATTTTAGAATTAAAAGTACCTTTGATGTTGGAAGGAGCAGATTTGCTAGCCCCTCCTTCAGATCATCTCAGATCATCTCACTGATTCTCAAACCAGGACAATTTTGCTCTTCAGGTATGTTCATACAGAGTGGCATGATATTTTTCTATAGAGCAAGTGCTAAAAGTTGTAACTATCCTTCCAATTCATTCATTCTCAGAATACTGAAGATGTGCTCCTGGATGTCTTCAAGCAGGTTCACAGATACTGCTCAGATTGGTGCACAACATTAAATTCAGAAAGGATAATTTCAAACCCCTCAAAAGTGCCATGAACTGGGAGAGCAATATGAACTTGCTGTTTTAAAGAATCATGTTTATAAATTAGCTGGGAATTAAGATGGTAACAAGAAATTTCATCTTTACTCTTTATCCCTTTATATTAAAAACAGCCTGTTTGTCTGTCTCTCTCAGGTTTCTTAGTACTTATAATTGAACACAGAAAGATGGACTTGTGGCTCTATTATATGACATGTGAGTGGGCCACTAGACTGTTCTTTGCCTTGTGACTGTAGCTCCTATGTGGAAAATTTTCACTGTTACTGTTTGGCCTCTTTGCTTTGATCACCAGAGGTATTTATAGAAAAATATATGTTCTCTCTGGGATTTATTTAAGCCAGTCCATGCTGGATATTGTTACTGTGACTTCTCAACCTTTTGTGGATGCAATATCATTGTAATGTTTTAATATGTGACCAGAGGGATATATTAGATGCTGTCTAGCATTTGCCACACACCTACCACCCATGCTCTGATGGTCCAGTTGAGTGAGGCTGGGTTGCAGCAGGAATCACTGCTGGCCTGGCAGATTTTTCCAGAACGTCATTGATGATCCTGTCATTCTGCAAGGTAGCTTTTCAGACAGGGTAAGAAAACGGTTACCTATATGAAATAATTTGAGAAATCACAGGAGAGCTATTTTATCTCTATATACTTTCTAACTACTATCAATGGACCTGAAACCTTATTTCCAAAAGTATTTCTTTTGATGCAAACTTTGTTCACTCTCTGCTTGGAAAGAGCTTAACATTAATGAACCAGTGTGTTAGAGTGAGTGATACTATTTGTGTCATTTGGAAGGATCAGTGCCTCAGTTCTGGGGTCTGAAGATGACATAATTATAGAGAACCATTTTTCTCTTATAAATTTTAGCTAGAAATTTTCCTATGTTGCAATTTTCCTATCAGGTAAGAATCTCATGAAGATGGCAGCAACTCTTTCACAACATAAACCATGTACTTTTTCCTTTTAAGTAGATGAAGCATAAAACTCATAGCTCAGATAAGATAATAGCATTATCAGTTTTTCATACATTGAAGACATAAGCACTACTATATCCCTATGTGTTGATGTTTTAAAGTGGGGTGAGGAAGGATAAAACAGTTTAAGTCTCTGTTTCCTCAATACATGGAATCTGGGTAAAGGGGGCAATTAGAGCATGCTCCTGTTTTTATCATCATTATCAAGAAGTAAAGTGAGACATTGACTATGACTTATTCATTGTTCTCTAGTGTTGACAATAGCTTAGAGTACTCTGCATACCCAGATAATCAAAATGAAAGTGTTTGTTGAAAAATTACTATCTGCATGAGGAATATTACATACATTATTTCATGGTCTTTCCAAATTATTATGAGATTAAAAATATTGTTATCCTAGTTTTATTAACTTTAGACAACTTGCCCCAATTTTTACATTTGCTATCAGGTGGCCCAGGGTCTCATAACTCAAATTTGCTCAATTTTGAGTCATATATTTTCAAATAACACATTATACTGTGTCCTTCAACCTGTTTGAACTAGTTTCAAAGGACATATTGTCGTAAATATGGTGTTGGGTATGGTCCAATAAGAAGAAGAAATAGGGAATTGCTATTTACCCAGCGTAAAGTTTCAGTCATACAAGATGATTTACTTCTAATGATCTGCTATATGATTTTGTGTCTATAGTTAATAATACTGTACTGTACATATAGCATTTTGCTCAGGGAGTAAATCTCACATTGAATGTATTTGCAACATTTAAAAAGCAAAGAAATATGTGTGTATGTATAGGTGTATGTATATGTTTATATATTCATTCTGACAATGACAAATAAGATCAATAATTCATAGATGCTATGACAGTATGTATTGGCTATAATGGAATCATGAGAGGTTGAGAGGGCTTTTTACCTATTGGGAAATAAAAGGGAATGATGGCAAACTTCATTAGAGAGGGATATTCAGGTATTTGAAACAATGCACAGGACTTGACCAACTATAAGATGGAACTTTCTGCACAGGAGAATTTGGAAAGGGCTTACATGGCACAGTTTATTTGAAAGCTAAAAAACAATTTATTTGAGACAGTGCTATACCTGTAAGTAGATATATAGTCAGGGAAGCTGCACACATCATACAAAGGAATTTGCATTTTATTTTCTGGGTAGTCAGAGTCAGAAATGAATTTTAAGCAGAAAATTGACAAGATACCTTTACATTTTTGGAACTTTACTCTGACAGAGGTGTAGTGGGCAGATTGAGGAGTGAGAATTTGGCAACAAGGAGATCATGTTGGAAGACTTTCCAATAGTTTAGGCAGGAGATGATGAGCGAGATGAATTCCGGAAGATGAGATGAGTTTGAGACAAAAGATAACAAGCCCAGTTTTAGACAAGTTTACATTGAGGTGCCTCTATTGGGCTTCTAAGAAAACATATAGCACTGGAATCAAGAGAAAGCTAGAGATTCAGCATATGAATGTTAACTAAAGCCACACACAGAGAGACAATCTAGTATGAGTGAGGGGAAGAAGAAAGAGAAAAACAGAACATTGTGAAATGTAGCAATAAAGTCGTAAATAGATAAAAGGAACTCTGAAATGAAAAAAATATGAAAAAGACAGGAATAAAAGAAAGAACAGACTTAGAAAAGTGAAGATAGGAATAAGCAATGTGCTAAATGCAGTATAGAGTAAAATAGGGCAAAAATTAACAGGATTCCATTGAATTTGACAATTTGGAAGTAACTAAGAGTCTTTCTAGAGAGGTTTATCTGGAGGGATAGGGAAGAAGTCTGGTGGTTGAAGTTTAAAGAAATAATGGGAGATGACCAGTAAGAGATAAATAGGGAAATATGTGTTTCCTTCAAAGACTTTGTATATGAATGGAATAAAAAGGAGAAATTATCAGTACCTAGCAAATAACCTGGCACTGCATGTTATTATAAATATGTGAAATTAAATTTACTAAATACACTTTGTCATCAGTCAGTATTATTTGCAAATATAAATACCACAACCCCCAGAAACATTTATGGTCTATACTGTTTGTGATTCTCTATCTTGGGACACATACTAGTGTAATCAGGTGGGACACCTAGGATATAGTTTTGTCAAAGATTCAAGTTTATGGCTTTATGTGAGGAAGTAGAGGGTAACTGTTGGCTCTACATGAAGGAGTTCTCTTTGAGCTTACCAGACAGATGGGGGTTTTCCTTGTCAAGCACAATTTGACACTATAGGTTAGAATGAGGGAGTCCCATGGACTTTCTAAAGTTTGACCAAGAAAGCAGATGTCAGCAAGATGGCAGGATAGAACTTTCTAGCTCATCCTCCCTGTAGAAACATCAACTTGAACAACCATCTACATATAAAGATACATTAAGCATGGCTGAGCATATAAAAGTTAGCTGGAAGTAAGAGGAACTAATAACTCAAAACATGAAGCTAGAAGAATCTTCAGAGAGCATTTGAGATTAAGTGCTCCAAAACTTTATTTCTGTTATATTAATAGAAACTTTTTACCTAAATAAATTTGAATATGCTGTCCTTCAAAACAAATAATATGTGCACACATATACCAAAAACCATGTATAGCCAAAAAATCTTACACAGCAACAATGAAAGAGAGAAATTTATAGGCAAAATAAACCCTCAAGTATACACAAATAAATAGACAAACAAATCCTTAAATAAGATGACACTAAATTTGATTATAAGGGTGGTGTTGCTCCCAGTTACAAACTAAGAGGTAAAAACATGAGAAGATGGCACTCCTAACTCAACAATTATTTAATTGACTAGATTCTCAAGATGGCTAGAGAATGTTCTAAGGAATGAGAATTTGGCCTCATTTATGACTCTTAGAGGTAGATTTTCTGTATTTAACACTTCTCCTTTGATCTAAGTCATGATCAGGGACAACCAAAGGTGGCTTGATTCTTTCAGTATGTTTTACCTGGCACCTACAAATCTCATGCTTTCTTTGAGCCACATCTTATTATTAGGTTCAGTAAACTCATTTGGGATACTTCAATTTAGCACATATACGCAACACATGGTGTCCTGTTTGCACTTTCTTTTGAAAATATTTTTCCCAAAGTGGAATGAGCACATACTGCAGAAAAAAATAGAAATATAGAACCATATAATAAATGAAACAGTAGCCTTGTACAAAATTAATTATTGCTAACACATCAGTGTATAACTTTTTAGTATTTAAATGCATATTTTACATAACTGAAATCATATTGAAATACAATTTTATTTCCCAGCTTTCTTTCACATTAACATGGTTAAGTCCCATTTACAAACAACATTTTGATGGCTGCATGAGTCTATATGTAGAAGTATTATTATTTTATTAATACTTTGCTATTGAATATTAGACTTGGGACATCAAATGTAAATATTTTTTGTTCAACTGACAATTACTGTAGACACTCTGCACACGCATTTGTGTACGTGCGTGCACGTTGGCACAGTGCAAATGGGTAGTAGGGGTTTGAGTTAAAGGAAAATATGCTTTATCTCCTTGCATCTCAGTTTAGATAGGATTTAAATTAGTCTTTGGCTCATTCTCTGACCTGAGCACTGGTGGAGGAAGGAGGAAGGAGCAAGGAGGAAATAGAGACAAGAAGAAACATGGATTCAGGGGAAAAATAGAGACACTGGAAAAGAGGAGGAAAAAAGAGGGAGGCGGTAGGGAGTTAAATAAAAGAGAAGGAAGGAAAGATGGTACAAAGTGAAATCAAACAGTCTGCCAATTATGTTTTATGACTTACCGAGTTGGTGAGGATGGACTTAGTCTTTAGAATATGGTGTTGAATTGAACACCCAGTTTCATCATCACTTTTTCCTAAACCCAACTCAACTTTTTTACAGAAGTATATGAATGTATATGTGACATAGTCCCTCTTCTTATCTGGGTAATTATCATATTTCAGAAGCCAGCCTTGTTTCCAGAAATCTGTATTACGTCTGCAAAGCTGTGGAATTAGATTTCCTCCTGCCTTTTTAGCTCCTCCATTGCCTGTATTACCACAGCTGTCTTTGTAAGAGAGGCCCTGCATCCTTGGCCTAGAACCAGCCCTGGTCCCCTGGGGCTGCACACAACAGTACTCTGAAATTCCTACTTACTAGCTCCTTCAACAAGACTGATGGTGAAAGGGTTTTGCTTCTGCTTTCAGCATTCATTACATTCCTTATAAATGAAACATGAATGTAATTCATATTTCTTCTAGGGAGAGAAGTTTTAGAGGCTTCATTTATTCATTCATTCAACAAATATTTATCAGGTCCCTTCTGCACTAAAATACCGTTGCAGCACTGTGAGGGATGCACAGACGCATAAGTACAGTTCCTACACTTAGTCTGTTCTACTACCAAGTCCTGTTAGTTTTACCTCCTCAGTATCTCCTGCATGCATTTACTTTTGTGTTTCCTAACTCCAAGGGTTGTAATTCAAGCAACCAGTATGATCTTCCTGGATTAATGTGTTTCAAGAATTTGATTGAATTATTCCTGTGTTTGAAATACCCATGGTCAGGCCAAATTTATAAGTCCTTATAATGATCTATAAGGCCCTATAGTATCTGGATCCAGTTAACCCTCCCTTGGTATCTCTGGATCTCCCAAACTCTAGCCATATTTGAATATTCCATGGCCTGTTTTATTATAAGGATTTTGTGTGTGCTATTTCTTCTGTCTCCAAGATTCTATCCACCTCATATTTCTAATCTTCTCCTTTATTGATCTACTAAATTGCCACTTATTATTTAGGTCTGAAATTAGATATAGCTTCAGTCAATCTACAGTCTTCTGCTATCTATTCATCTACCTTTCTCATCATATTTGGTGCCCCTTCTTTTGCCCCATGACATGCTATCTTCTTTGTGTCACTTATTAGACCTCTTTGTTGCTTACTTGCATGCACTTGTACTAGTTTAAAGTTTCCATGAGGCAGGTACTGTGTGTACCATGTTGGGTACTCATCATACAATACAGTGCCTAGTATGCTGTGATCTTAATTGGGAATTGAATTATTGAATTCGGAAATCTCTTAAATCATTCAGGAGTCTATATGTATACCAGTAGTGCTCCATATACAATGTACTGGTATATGTTACATTGGATACGACTATATCTGACTAAGTGGTAGGTCCATAGGGAATATAATAGGTAATATAAGCCAAAACAAATCCTTGTGAATGGCAGAATCCAGAAAGACTGCATGGAAGAAGAGGAAGTTGAATTACCTCATGAAGAAAAGTCATAATTAAATAAGGAAAAGAAGATAATGGAGTGTTTTATACTGGAATGTGAATGATTTGTGGTGTGATGAATAAATCATAATCACATTCTGTCAGATTTTTGACTGTATATTTTCACTGTGGAGAAAACTAAACCATATCAAGAAAAAACAGTTGAGAAGATTGAAAAGAAAAAGTTATATTATGGAAGGATTTAATTGCTGGGCTCCAGAGAATGAGTATTTCTGTGATTGCGGTGATTATTGAGTAAGAGAGTGACATGTGAACACAATATTTTTGGAATATCAGCTTGGCAGTTGTGTGTCTGTTAGACTGGAGAAAGAGAAGGGGAGGACACAACTCATGACAATGAACATCAGAACTGAGGTGCTGGGGAAACATTATGAAGAAATGTGACATAATATTCAACTCAACTGGGAAGATTAATGTCTAATTAGGTAATGGTGAGTCAAAAGGAATCATATATTTCCAAGGATTATTTTCTCAAAAAATATGAAACTAATGAATAATTGACAAATACTAGGATATTCCAGTAGAGGGGGATCTGAGAGTTGGGGAACACAAATTATCTTGGAGTAATAAAAAAAGGTCATGGACTAGCAGACTAGAAAGGTCATTAGGATTATTTAAATTAAAAAAAAATGTAAATGAGCTACAAATGTTCATAATAAATTTGAGATCATGGTACATACCTTTACAGGAACTTTTAGGTGATATTAAAAATTCAGAGTGAATGTTGAGACAGAAGTCAGGGTTGGAGCTGCACAATTGGGAATCATCATTACAGGGCTGGTTTTGAAACCCTGAGTAGGCATTCCTTGAGGAAGAAAGTATAGATTTCCAAGTGCTACATTTATTCATAATAAGCCGGGCATGGTGGCTCACGCTTGTAATCCCACTTTGGGAGGCTGAGATAGGAGAATCGTGAGTTCAAAGCCAGCCTCAGCAACGGCGAGGCACTAAGCAACTCAGTGAGACCCTGTCTGTACATAAAAAACACAAAATAGGGCTAGGGATGTGGCCCAGTGGTTGAGTACCCCTGAGTTCAATCCCTGGTACCAAAAAAATAATAATTTATTCACCATAGTTGCAAATATGTAATATTATAGATGCATAATTGCTCAATTTATCTGTAGTCATTTGTTCAATATATAGTTTTGAATTGGCAATGTAGAATGTGGTTTGAGGAAGACACAAGAAACAGAAATGGTAGATATGAAACTTATGAATTGGGATACTCAGGGTGTATGGTATACTGCATGTCTGTAAGAGCAGGGAGGATAAGAAGTCAGGCAACCTGTTGACTAAATCTTGGAGCATGCCTCAAGGATTATAGCATCAGTGCATTTGCACTAGTGTGTGAAGATACTGTGAACTAATTTCACATTCTAAAGGAAAGTTGAAAAGTCATGTTGAAGTTGATCACTCCTTAACCAAAGAGATGAAAAGGAACAAAAGATGGGAAAACAAGGGAATTGTATGTGTCTGAATGAGGTAAATAGAAGCTAATGTTGATTGAGCATTCTCTGACACTTCACCATTATTTTATGTACATTATTATAGCAATCTTTATAACAATATGGTACTATGCTATGCTCTTACAGCAATGAGAAAATCAAAATCCAAAGAGGTTTAAGGACTTCAGCAGTCTCATGTGTAGGATCTGGCAGAGACAGGGTGTGATGGAGATGGCGTGACCGCATAGAGAGAAACCTGAAATCTCCACTGAATGGAAGGATTAAATAAGATGTGAAAGAAGTGAGGGAGGAGCAAACATGAAGGTAAAAGGAACAGGTGAACTATCAGGTGGGAGTGAGAATCAGAAGAGAGTAGACTAGAGGAATCTTGACAGGATAGATGGGAGGGGACTGGGAATGGCCATCAAGCTCCTTGTTCTTCCCCACCTGCCAGAAACTTTGAAAGCTGGCACACAGGAAATGTTAGGAGCCTGGTAAATGAGTCAGGGGATTTTCAGGTTTAGAATCAGAAGCCCACTGCTGACATGTGTTCACAGCTGGCTTTTTAGGCTGCCTTCAAGATCACCATCTCGTTACCTGCCCTGCATGTATGAGGGATTGGAAATGTGTAGGAAAAAAATCAAATACACTTATAAAATCACATAAAAGGAAATCATAGCAAATATATCACTAGTCATTGCTGCAACTGGAGTGAGACTATCTTGAAAGTACAGTTTATAATGTCCTCAGCCCATGTGTCTCCTTTAATCCACAGGTGAAACGATGCAGAATTCTCTGCCACAGAGAAAACCATAGAGAGGGAGACAAGAAACCTTCTGGGCCCCCAGTGACCTAATAACATGAAAAGTGATTTCCACCCATGGTCAGTAAATCTCTAGCTAAAAGGAGGAGCACCAAATGAATTTTTTGCTTGACAACAGAACATAGCAAAAACCTTTAATATGTGTGAGGCCAGTTCTGAGTAACCCTCACCTTCTTTGACATGCCACTATTGGATGCTAGTGATCCATGTTGCCACTGTGCAGCATAAGGGCTGGCCCAGACTGGTTTTTAATTAAATCCCTCTAAAGAATGGTCAGATCGACCTGTCTTTGCTGAAAGAGTAGTTGTGATCCAGTATCCTGAGAATTCATACTCCCCAAGGCCTGCCTCTCTCCCCAGAGGCTGTCTCATTGTATCACTGATCAATGTCTCCCTTTCCCTGGCTTCCAAGCAGAAGCATGACGGAGACAGAGAATGAAAACTCAGTGCAGTTTCCATAGCAACAGTTTTAGAAAGAAAGGAATGAAAGAGGAAAAAAAAAAGGGGGAACTCTACTACGATTTGGGTCTGAATATCAGTGAATGAGCTAACTGTTTTAAGCTCTCAGTGCCAAGAAGAGGCCTGAATCAGAGTTCCTTCAATTCCAGTTTCTTCCAGCAGGGGGTGAAAACCTGAATAGTTTGGGGTCAAGATGAAGGAAAATAAAGTCACTCGTGTATCTTCTTGTTCTGATAATGGTCCCACTATTAAATGGTGTAGTCTATGATTATTTATCCTGGTATCCAACCCCTTCACTAATTTGGGGGGAGACACTATGTTAGCCTTCTGTCACTGTGAAAAAAATACCTTAGATAATCGATTTATTTCATCTTAGGGTTCCAGTCCATAGTCACTTGGCCCTGTTGTATCAGGTCTGTGATGGCATAGTACATCATGACGGGTAATGTATGGTGCACCCATAGCATCTGGGAAATAACGAGATAGATAGGAAGGTGCCCAGGTCCCAATATCCCCTTCAAGGGCATGACCCCTGTGTCCTAAATTCCTTCTGTGAGGTCCTACCACTTAAGGATTCCACCACCCTCCACTACTGCCATGGACGTGGACCTTTGGGGCAAACTCTCCAACCATAGCAATAGCATATGAAATATATGCTATAAATGGTGAAGCGCACTCCAAAGAGCTTATTAGCATCAAAGATAAACAAATATTGAAAAATGTTCCCAGGAAAAGCAATGTGCAATGCACCACTAAAATGTAAACCTAATACAAATACTTTGATTGCATATGGATTGAAACTCACCAACACTGAGTGGTGTTAATTTGGAAACCTTCAAGGCAAAGGTGGATGGCCTTATAAAAGGAGACAAGCATGAATAGATAGAAACAAAACAGAGTTTTCTTTTTCCCTGGGTTGAGTGAACCAGAATGAAAAATTAAACTTGCAGATGAAATAGGCTCATTATGCCTGGAATAGTGGAGTAACTTGGCTCTCCTTCAATAAAGTGCCTATGAAATATAAGAAAATGGTAGGACAAGAAGTACAGGTGAGTTAGTGAAGAGCATATAAATTTATGTTTAGTTTGAAAGGCCATAGGGAATTCTAAGATGTTCTTGAGTCACTCAGGGGACTTAAGAAAAATTTTATTTAGCAACATACAGAACAAATTCCATGGCTAGAAGATAGATGTTACTGAGGACAGAGAGAATGCAAAGTGAGTTGGATATGCATTGCTTTTTGTGAGGAAGGTGAATATAGTGATTCTAATAATGATGAAGTAGGAATTAATTATCTTTCTTAATTTGGGATTCAACGTAATGATAATTCCTGCCACAATTTGTTAAGAGCTCATGAGGTCCCAGGCAATGTGCTAAGTATATTTCGGGTATCATTACATTTATAATTTTCATGATAACACTAAGGGGTTTTGTTATGATGCCCATTTTATAGCTGGGAAACTGAGAATCAAGGAGGTTAAATATGTACACTAATGAGCATGAGACCTGCACTGAACTAGATCCCAAAGCTCATGATATATGTTATTCATATAAGCAGTAGGTTGTAAGACATGAAAATCAGAGAGATTGCCATGGCCTGACAGTAGACTTAGATGGAAAGGGAAAACCCCAAGGCATAAGGCAACTGCAGTGCCATCAGGAGTGAGGGAGATGTTAGGAGATGGGACTTCAGCACGTCATTTGCAGTATGGGAAAAAGTTGTCCCTGTAGTTTTCATTGATTACATTTTAATTGATAGCAGCAGGGGTGGCAATGTGTACCTTTTGATAAGCTTTCTGTAGTTTGAAATTTTCAGATGTCACGTGGGGACGGGAACACCCAAGTCAATGTACTTTCTGGACATGCTAATGTATCCCCCAGGAGGCAGAAGAGGGCCAGCCTGAAAGGAGAACCACTGGCAGCTGTGGTTAGAATGATTCTATCAGCCTTCAGCAAAGTGTCCTTTTAACTGTTTCTGTTATCTTGAAAAGTTGAAACCTTTTGGTTTAGAGTTTAATAGAACTTCCATCTCTCAATGTTCAATCCATAAATCTTAATATATGTGACTAAAATTCATGCAAGTTCCTATATGAAATTATTTGAAGGAAGAAAGCATTTCCTATTCCTTTGCATATTTTCCTCAATTCTTTTACATTTATGTATAAAATGATAACCCAGTGGATCTAATAGCATGCCTTCTTCTCTACCTAATTTGCATGGTGGATACTTTATAGTATGCATTGATAGATAAGAAGAGGAAAAAATGACCATTTATAGTCAACAACAGGAAAGTGTGGCTTTGGGTTTAGTTTAATTTTGAACCACTGATAAGGTGAATTATCACTAAAATGCAACAATGCTGAAATTGGCAACTTCTCTACTCCTTAAGGCAAAGCAGAAGTTTATTAGCACAGTGTTTAGAATTTGGATTCTAGAGGCAGACACCTACCTTCCTTCCTATCCTGGATGCATGACTTGTTAGCTCTGGGATGTTGGTCGAAGTTATTTAACATACGTTTAGCCTTTGTTTCCTTATCTGAGAAATGGAAATAATAATAGCACCAGTTCATAATAATTTATAACCAATAATTACTGCTAATAATGATAAATGAGCCTGCATGTAAAGTGTTTGCAACACATCTTGGATCATTATGTGGTTAGAGATTGTTATTGCTATCAAGAGCAAAGATGGCTAGGTGCTCAGTGATGTTAATACAGCAGGAAAGGAAAGTGCTCTGTTTCAGAGCCATAATAATGGCTTCAAAATGAAAAGACATGGTGTGGAGCTAGAACAAAGCTGCAGAATGGATTTTCTCAGATACACAGTACTGTGCATATATGTTGCATGATTTAGGAGTGATGGGGAATCATAGAGTCTAGTGAGCTGAGATTTATATAGTTGTATATAGATGTTTGTGAGGGTGGATGCACACACGTGTGTACATACTGGCACACAACACTAACACTAACACTGATATATATATTATATACATGCATATATGTTTATATATATACACATACATAAGCATACATATGCACACAAACACATATATATAACTCCTTACAGGGAGGCATAGAAGGCTTTAACATGTCTGAAAGCACACACACGAACAGGCTTTCCCAATCTTAAGCAAAGCTGACAATAGCCACTATTGTCAGAATAATTCCTCATTTCTTTGTAAGGGATCATTGTCATCCTTACTGAGATTCACTACATCATTTGGCCTGTCACTTAACAGTGGCAGAATATTTTACAAACTATATCTTTGACAACTAATTTCTCTAATTACTCTGGTTTTTATGAAACTGCATCCTGAGCTAGATGTGTTTAAATACTATGATGTTGACATACAATGGAGTCAACGTTTGGTCTGGAGGGTCTCTTATTTTAGAGGTAAGTACTATTTAAATACGCTTTATATTCTTGTGTTTAGGTTAGAAAAACCAAGTTATTGATGACCTCAGACTGTTCAGATACCTAAAATTTTGTCCAATGTACAATCTGCAACCATTTCTCCCTTATCTTCTCTCAGTCCCACATCTTTAAATTTGGAACGAGTGTCCCTTTGGTACATTATAATTTAGTTTTTCCAGCTAGTAGCCACCTAAGGGAATTCCGATCCATTCATCATGTGGGCTATAGGTTTGATAGAGTACACAATATATTCCCTTCAGTAGCTTCTAAATAATTAATTAAATACAAATATTGCTTTTTTTCTTAACAATTGTTCTTAAGTGTTAAATCAATCATAGATTAATTGAAATTTCCTCACCATTTTCTCTTTTCTCTTCATAAATTAGCTTTTACTTTCATTTTCTTTCAGGGACCTTTTTTCCCCTTCTCTTCAGGCATTCTCAGAGGGCATCTAAAGTTCTTTGGCTCTGTAGTTTTGAAGTGTGCAATTTGGAAGGAATGTGGGTCTGGAGGGAATTAAATTAACTAGAAGCTCTCTGATTTTTGATTAAATTGCTTCTTTCAAAGATATTATAGAACATTTCAGGTATTCATTTTTAAATTTCTTCAAAAAAAGAGAAAAAGCATTAAAGTTCAGACAATTTAGATTCCTTTTTTGCTTTCCTTTTAAGGTCTCTACTCAAAATACCTTCATCATGTTTCTAGTGCAAAGTTCCAAACATTAAGAAAATACTTTTATGGGATTTAATTTGGTGAAAATGAGAGGAAAGAAATGGGGAGTACAGAACAACTGTAAAATGAAGAGAAACCAGCGCAATAAAGCATGGATGAGCTGTGTCTGAAAGTAAAAGGTGAAAATTCCAAATGATGGAGAATTTAGACAGTGGTCAGATATCAGCAGAATAATGTTCAGAAAGAACAAAGTGCACATTCTGATGGAGGAAACTGAGTACAAGATTATAAGACAGAGCAAGACTATCAAGTTTTGTACAGTTGGGGTAGAAAAATCTATAAGGGCCTTTGTGAGTAACAACTAGGCCACTCATCAGCATTTCTTTTCTCCTTTGGCCTGATGAAAAGTAAATGTGTAATTGTGAGGAATGAAACAGCCCTTTAGAAATATTCAAGGTGATGTAGAACATAGCTGCAGTAACCTAACTAGTCCTGGAATTCTTAACTAGAGCTTATGCCTCACCAAACACCTTAGTAGAGATGGAAAAGCAAAATGGGATTAACCATGATCACTGGACATCTGCACATTTGACTATGTAAATCATATCATGTGGAGGATGAGTTTAAGTCTTCAATTATTCCCACCAGTTTTAGTTTGTTTTCTCAGGCCGGCTCTCAGAGGAAGTATGACACAGAAAACTAAAAGAACAAGAACAAAATCATTTTAGGAAATGCCAAATTATTCCTGAAACAACAACCCATCCTACCACGGCTATTTTCTTCTTAATTTGTTTTGTCCTATCATCCCAGGTGTGGGAGACATAAAAACCTAAATATAGTGCATAATATATAATTGTACAATATGCAATATAATTATAAGAAAGGCTCTCTTTCGGGGAGAGATATCCTGGTGGGGTAGTTACTTTCATGGTTTCTGCACCCCAATTTTCCTCTAATATTTACTGAACAACTTTAATTTCCTTAACAAAAACCAAGTGTCCTATTTATGAGAGTGAAACTATGGAACCAACCTAGATGCCCTTCAACAGATTAATGGATAAAGAAAATGTGGTATATATACATAACAGAATATTACTCAGCCTTAAAGAATGAAATTATGACATTTGTCAGCAAATGGATGGAGCTGGAGAAAAAGCTAAGTTAAATAAGCCAATCCCAAAAAACCAAAGGTTGAATGTTTTCTCTGATATGAGGATGCTAATTCATAGTAAGGGGCACAGGGCTAGGAAAAAATAGAGGTATTTTGGATTAAGTAAAGGGGAGTGAAGGGAAAGAATGGGATCTGGGGGTAAGAAGAATAGAATAAATCAGACATTATTACCTGTGCACATATGTGACTACACAACTGGCGTGATTCTATACCATGTATAACCAGAAGAATGAGAAGTTATACTCTATGTATGCTACAGTCAAAATGCATTCTACTGTCATGTATGACTAATTAGAACAAATAAAAAAAAAAACTTTAAAAATAAGTGTTCTACCATGATTTGAGACTATTTACATGCTGTTCACTCTGCTCCATGCCGGACTTGTTCTTTGATCCATCACTTGCCTTAGCACTCTGGCATCATTGCATCAATGGCTTTTCACTTTTACATCTCTTCCCTTAGACTGTAAGTAGCTTTAGGGAGAGGCCTGGTCTTGTGATGGATTCTTGCTCCCAGGACTAGTAAAGTGGCTATCATCTAAGTATGCTAATTAGATCTTAGTTGAGTGAATGGGGCTGATTTTATTAGAAAGTGATATTTTTGTCCACATAATGTTCATATATTGAAATCTAACCACCAATGTAATGATATTAGCAGGGGGACCTGTGGGTGATGATTGGATCATGAGAGCAGAGCTTTCATGAATGTGATTAGCACCCTCAGAAAGGAGGCCCCAGAGAGCTGACTTATCTGTTCCACCATGTGAAGACACAGCTGGAAGGTGCCACCTATGAGGAACAGACCCTCAGCAGACATGAAATCTGCCACTGCCTTGGTCTGGTACTTCCCAACTTACAAAACTGTGAGAAATGTTTGCTATTTATAGGTCACATGTTTACAGTATTTTGTTATAGCAGTCCAAACAAATAGAAAGGAAAGATAAAGATGACCTAATGCACTGAATAGAGTAAAGACACACAGATCATATTCATAGGATCAGTATCTGATTGTTTGGTGGAGATGACCATTATTCTATGAAACAAAAGAAAAAGGGCAAGATACTCCAGTGAACTTGTTTCATGCCATTTATTGGATCTTGAATCTTTCTGTATAAAGTTTTCTCTTTTATTATATGGTGTGATGTGTGTAACGGTGTGTGTGTTTCTGTATCAAGAATTTGCTATTTCTTTTTTTTTAATTGCACAAAGGGACTGACCAATTCTCATTATACACAGTAGGCATTTTATGATTTACCTTTGATAAAATATTTATTGGATGAAATAGCCTTGGAAAAGAGGCTCTGTGAAACTGTTGAAATTAAAAACTAAATGATGTCGAATCTATAATCCATTCTTTCTACAGACTGGTCATAATATTTCTTCAATGTATAAAGAAACTGACATTACAAAGAATGAGACTCTGCCCAATATTTTCTTTTATCTGTCAGTGGAATTAAATGTTCTTCAGCAGAAGTTCATAGCCATCTTTAGTTTTAGATATCTATACCAATGAATTTAAATAGTTTTTAAAAATGTGAATGCTTGATATCAAAGAGAAGAGTTAACTCATTCAGTGTTTAATTTTTAATTTCAGATTGTGGTGGAATTATATTTTAAACACAAAGGCAGTGTTTGATTATTACGAGCCCAGAACAAGATTATTGTGGAAGTCTGTTCATAATTGAATGGCAGAGTAATTCACAAAATGTAGTTCTTAGACTGCAAGCAGGATCATTACCTAAGAACTTGTTAGAAATGCAAAATCTCAGGCCATCCTATACTACTTAAATCAGAAGCTCTGGATGTGTGGTCCAACAATTTGTGGTTTAACAAACTTTCCAGGTGATTGTGATTTAGGACAAACTTTGAAACTCATTAAAATGAACCTTTCACAACATGACTGGGTTTGTCACAGAGGTAACAAGGTAACACTTGAAAACCTTACGATTTTCTAGCCTTGAGCATTCCCTAGAAACTGGGCTTTCTCCAACACTGCTGGAACATTCCTATGTTCCCTCAAGTGCTTATCACTGACTTGATCTGATGAACAGAAAGTGAAGCCCATGTCCTCACACCAGTAGGAAACACCAAGTGCTGTTATTCATGAATGACAGAAGGCAAATTCTACCTCACCTTTTGACTTAGCAAGTGTTAATGTAACTAAGAATAGAAAACTTGTAACTTTTTAAATCAAGTTGAGGATGATCATAAATGAATATTTCATTCTACCAGGTTATCTCACAGCAAATGGAATAATAAAACAACTGGATAGTTGGCAAATTTACATGTTTGAACATAGTATCAACCAGATAATGGGATGGATTCTTCTGTGCTTTTAGATAATGGATACCTGCCTTTAAAAAAACATGAAATATCTATACTACTGATTTCCTTTTCCATTTCTTTCTCCTTATATTATTTTGTTTGATCATTTTCTTTTTCCTTATTTCTCAAATGAGCTCTTGAATCACAAGAAAAGTTTAGCTGATTATTAGAGATATGTTTGGGAATCATATCCAAGTGAGTGTCTACATACCTCTTTCAAATTCTCTCAAAAAGGAGGAGGGATGGGAAATGGGAAGAACTGTGGAAAGGAAAGGATCAAGTTATGTGCATGTATGAATATATGACAATGGATAGCATTTTATGTAGAACTACAATACACCAATTAAAAACAATAAATAGAAGAAACACAAATAGAATAGAAGAAGGTGATCGGGGACTGGAGAAGAAGAGGGAAAGGGGAAGTACTAGGGATTGCGATGGAGCAAATAATGTTGTATGCTGTTCTGAAAATGAATCATACTATTATGTATTACAATAATGCATTAATAAAGACATGAAAAATTGGTTGACTTCTCATACTTTGATCATTTCAGTATTAGCTCTGCAGTCTATGACATTGTTTGCTCTTACTCTTAGACTCCTCTATTTAGAATAGTCAATGACAAAAGCCACTCAAGAAACAATATACCCCTAAGTGAATAGTTTTATTTTGGTGGACTTTGTTGGCTTAAACCTTTCCCATTCCTTTAAACATCTGTGAAATGAAAATGACTATTTTGAATAAAATTGCATAGACAATAATCTCTACTTTCCAGATCAAAGAGTTGAAGTAAAAGAACATTTTTATTACATATACATATTTTTATATCCATCACACATGATAGAAAATGAAAAGTTATAGCTCCATTTTCTTGTATTTGAGGAAGCTATAAAGTACATATGTGACTCAGGTCGTCTAATAAAGAAAAAAATAATCTGCAACATATAAAATACAGAGATATTTAATAGGGTTATAAAATCTTGGCTATCTACTTATTTTCTAGGAGTAAATTTATTCATTATTGTTGCTGTTAATAATAGTAATACCATTATGGATCTATGCATATATTTGAGAAACCACTATTTGCATTCTCCATAGAAAATAGTTTTCCCTCTGGGATTTAATTGTGGCTCTTGAAGAGGGAGAGAAGTGAAATCGTTATGAAATGCTGAGAGATTCATACCTTGCTTCTCATGGGTCTAACACTTATTAATATTTATGTATGTATTTTATTTTGTGTTGAAGCAAAGGGGGTTAAATAAAAGACTCTGTGGTTGGTACAAGGTGTGTGTGGAAATGTGGTATGTGCTTCACTACTCTGACACAAGGGTCAGTAACCAGGTTGGGAAGAGGAAAACCTCCTCACTTCAGTAAGAAAATATAGCACCTTCAAGTTTTTCTCCAGAAGTGGGGCCTTCAAGGATGGAGGCTCTTTCTTTCTTGACTTAGGAGGCTCCCAATGTCCTATGTGTAGCAAGGTCTGGAAACTAGGGATAACTGTGTCAAAACAGCAAGTTTATTCTTGACTTGTTTATTTGTTAGCACACAGGGCACCTTGCCTTCATTTCAGACCAGCGTGGCATTCTCTTCTGCTTGGTTTCTCTCAGCTGAGCATAACCAAGTTGCTGTTTGCAGATTCAGCAACACACAATCCCTTTCTAAGTGAAGCACTTTAAGCACTTAGGTCTTTTTGGTCTATTTGGCTGGAGCACATATCCAGAAACATTGTGAGAATTTATACTGTTAAGAACTAACTTTGTGAGTGTACATGAACTCACAATAGTAACAGAAGTGGGTGAACTGGGTCAGCCGAAGGAAGCAAGCACCTTAATTTACACAGAGAGCACAACTTGGATCAAATTTCAAAATTTGAGAACAACTAATTAAAGAACCTTGATCACTTAAGAGATAGCATGAACTAATTGGATGACTAGTACTAAGACAAGAGTTGATAAGAAAGAAAATTCAGGACCTGTCTTTCATGTGAGTCATAACCTGAGGTTCGGACATGACACCTTGGACACCTTTTTGCGTCAGTACTGAACCACTGCCCTGTTCCAGGAGTAACATGGGGATAAAATAAAGCACCCTCCAAGGAGGCATTTAGTGGTGAGCTAAGGCTGAGAGCCTTCAAGGACATTTATCTCCATAGTAGCAACGCTTGACTCTTTGTGGTCTCCACAAATCTCCGTAAAAGGCATTGATCGCCACTGTCAGTATGATTAGAGGAAGCACTGATGCATAGCATGTTTATGATTTTGAAAAGAAAAAAAAAAGTCACGTACATCACCCATGTCCAGAGGAGGTTTTCATTCTCCTGGGAAAAGATATATTTTACTTTTTAAAGAGAAGTTTTCTATTTTTGTTCCCTTCCTTATATAGTTTGGGCTTCTGTTTAAGATGTAACCCAGTATAAGGGCCAATAAATTGGCACTTATGCTGTGACCTTAATCAGTTAACTTCATTTCTCTGATGTTCAGCATCCATGCTTTTAAAATGAGATTATTGTTCCTCTTAATATGTTCTCCTCCTTAAAAATTTATGGTATTCTGTGATGCAGACATCATTCCACGCATTTTTCCAATGTGCATTTTGGGATTTACCCTACAGCCAGACATCAATACAGTGATTTCCACTCATTCAGTTCCCAACACATGTTGAAAAGTGACTAGTCACTCTTGAGGAAAGGAGGTTGAATATAACATTGTACGAGACATCATCTGATCTCTGGGAATATCTAGTATATTATATGCAAGGAAAAAATTTTAAATACCATAAGAAAGTTACAAACACTATTATCATTGACCTTACATTTATTCTCCACCTTATACTATTGACACTTTGAAACAAATGGGTAATATTTTTGTCACATGAGGCTTTCCTGTGCACTATAATCCATTTAGCATGATTTGTAACCTCTTCTATAGTGTGGTTGAGAAGCTCTGCACTAGAGGAAAAGAAGAATTTCTATCAGATTTTCAGAAAAGACTCATCAGAGAGGATTCATTTGATTTCTGTCTTAATAGATGGGGAGTAAGAAGGCTAGAGATATATCTGCAGCCCTACCTTGAAGGACCTTGATCTTGCCAAAGCCAGGAGGTGATAATTGAGATGGGGAATTGGTATAGACAGGATAGTAGTTGAACATGGTCATTGGAGTAGAACAAAACTGGATTCAAATCCTAGACCCTCATTTTACTAGTTGTGACCTGGGGCAGGTAATCTAAGAGTTCTACTTGTAAATATGATTGAATATAACATGTAAATAGGAAGGACATGCTATTATTGTCTTGGTGAATCATGCATCAGGTACAGAGTCTTGACACCTATGGGTTGTGAATTATTTTTCCAAGTTCCTCATTATTTGTAGTGAAATACATGTATGAATGTTTTAATTTTATATTCAGTAGGAAGCATCAATAATATTTCTGATAAAGGCAGTCTAACTCACTGATATGCTTTCTTGATTATTTGAAAGATGGAACAAAAACAACTATATGAAAATTGAGAATCCTGCATGTGTTCATAGAAGGATATCATTAGGAAATGTCAATCTTAATGTGGGTTAGAATTGAAAATTGCTGTTCAAGCAGTTGCTCAGTCTGAATTAATAACTGCACTTTCCTAGCTGACCACATCTAACAGTTTTCAGTGCCATGATTATGTTGGGATATGGAACTGAGCCTTCAGCTCTGTGATCTTCCTGCTACTGGACAGAGAAGCCTAACCCATCCAGGTGTCTGGCTCTGGAGTTTGCTAGGACTTCAGTGGTAGAGGAAGGGTAGCACTTGAAATTGGAATTTTGGTATAATATATAAATATGGACTGATTACAGAAATCTAGATTTTAACAGTTTTCAGTAAACTGGTTAGTTATTCAGATTATTTTCTTAGCACTGCCTTGATTGGGGTAATTGTAGAGATTAAAACCTGTGGTTTCCAGTATTGAAACTTCTGCTTCTGCAATTTCAATGTATTCAAGTCTTGAAATAAATGATCATGTTAGAGCTAAATTAACACAGATTTATATAATGCTAAAAACTAATGGCAACCAATTCCCCAAGGACAGGATCTCTTCCAAGTACTGAATGTTTTATTCCAGTGGGGAAAGACTTTGCTATGTGACCTATTAAGTTTGAGCCTTTTTTCAAGGCTCACTACTTCATGGCACTGCTGCTTCAAGTAGGGTGTTGTATTAGTGCCAAACCCTGCTGCACATATATGTGACTATTGCTGATAGGTGGCAGCTCCAGCAGTGGCTACTTAACCATCTCTAGGAGAGGCCTGCCTGAGGAGAAAGGTGATAAATGTCACAATGGGAGATTAATTGCATATGTTCTGTGTGACATGACATCCCATAGGACTTAGGAAGATGTTTGTGGTTTTATAAAGCATACTGTAAATATCAGGCTCGGCTCTGGCTGTGACCCTGCCAAACACAGGGCTAATGTCATTTGTCATATTCAGACATTGCCTTTTAAAAACATCCTTGTACAGGTTGCTACTAAGGTGTGATGTGCTTGATGGCTCTGAGGAAATCATTCTCCTTATAATAAGGGGATAGAAAGACAGAAAAGCAGCAGGGAGGAGGAGAGGTAGTGAACCCTAGAATGGAACAAAAACATGTCACTCAGGGGAATGGGTAAATTGTTTTTACTTTTTGATTAATGAAAGTTATCAGATAGATTTTCTTATGTCTTCCAAGACTCTCTTCTACTGACCTATTTTTAATGGAAATCTGTGAGAGAAGTGAAGCTCAGATTCTGCGGGGAGGCATTCAATCCTTCCCAGTGTTTAGTGAGGTTTCTTTGGAATTCCTCTTGAAGGAGAAAATTATGAAGTGAAGGGGCAGGGGAATAGGGGGAAAAGGATTTACTGTTGTCCAGTTATAGCATAGTTGACAGTTTCAGAACTGTGCATCATGCGATTTCAGAGTTGAGCCAAGAATCCATATTTGAGTTAAATATGCATCTTATTTCCATCACTTGAGTTATTTTTTTTTTTCTTTTTTAAACTTCATACCCATCATTGCAAAGCCTAAATGGTTGACTTGTCTTACAGATTTCTTCCACTGGTTAGACCTGTGCATATCTCACAGTTCTCAGGCTGAGTGGAACCAGAACATATTTTTGCTTGAAATAGACAGATGTTCAGAGCATGAAACCCCACCCGAAAAAGGGCCATGATGCATTACCATCCATCTGGCCACTGAAATGGCCAGCCACTGACTCCCGTCCATTAAATAATTAGCTTTATTTTGGATAATACCCCTTCCACCTGAGACCTGGAAGGCTTAATTCCATTATTGCCTTTGCCTGTTTTTCCTTCAGTGATTTAACACAATGTGCAGCTTCTCATGACTGGGAGTTAAATCCCCGGTGGCAGTAGGGAAGACATGATGTGAGACCAAAGTGCTTCTGAAGGGAAATGAGGTTTAATCTTCCATTGCTTGAGTTGTTGTGATCACGTGTATCCTGAGCTGAAGCTGAGTATGAGAATCCTATGTATGGAAATAAATTATGCTGTTGCTATAACGAGCCTCCTCAGATCTAGAAGGAAAGCATTGATGAGGGTGTCACATGCTGTGTCCTGTTTCTTTCTCTTCCCTGTCTCGGTTTTACCCCCTGTCCCCTCCAACTCCACCTTCCTTCCGTTTCTTCATTTATAACCTCAGTTTCTTCTTTTCCATTTCTTGTTTCCAGATTTGAAAATGAGAAGTATGTTGTTCTTAGGAAGGACAAAAATTTTTGTAAGCCTTAGTCACGTCGTGGTCAAGAAATCATTTGCTGCTGTGTGATTGTCTTCATCAGGACTAAACACTAGTTATGCTTTCCATTTATTTACTCACCCAGTATATATTCACAATGATTCTTCCTTGAGTGCTTACTATGTATCAGATATTAAGCTAAGCTGAGAAAAACAGCCCATAAGGCACTTATAAATAATTACAAGGCAGTGTAGTGAGTGTCATGAAGGAAATATTTTCCAAATGCCAAGAGACACCATTAGAAGAAATTGCTAGAAGGTAGGGAGGGAAAGAGGTTGGAGAATGTACAATGCAGCAGTGATGTCTGAGATAAAACTTGATGGACTAATAGATGGACAGATCCATTCCAGTCACAGGCATGTACAAATGCACAGAAGCATAAAAGAGGCTTGTACTATGGCATTGGGTGAAAAAAGTAATTTAATTTGATATGACTTGAACAGAAGGTCAGCGTGGAGTAACTGAAGCTAGGGGTTAGATAGGGACTTTGCCTGGGGCTTTTAATTAACTATTTTGTAAAATTAACATTGGAAGAATTATGTCATTTGGATTCAAAAGAGGAAGAAAGTTAAGGCATGGAGACCTGTATAGAGGCGCTTGGAATAATTTAGATAAAACAAGAAAGTATAACCTGGTGGAAACAGGAAGAAACAACAACAACAAAAAAACATACAGAGACAATAATATGAGAGAACACACAGAATGTAGGCTAGAAAGCATTTTTTCCAGATAGGGGAGGAGAGAAGACTTTCTACAAAGGATAGGACAGAGATAAGATCTGGTTATCCAAAATGATAGGATAGGGTAGGGATACCAGGGTGAGATACCAATTCAGTTGGTATTGCTGGAATAAAACTGAGAGGTAGGAAAATTGAAACTAAAAACAGGTGTGTCTCAGGAGAGGGTGGAGGGCTGAAGGTCTGAACTTTGGTGGTTGTATTTTGATGAAAGAAAATTTAAAGTTAGACACCAATAGCCATACAGGAGACCTGCATTATAAATGAAGGTAAAGTGGAAGCAAAGTAAGAATATGGAGAAAGTAGAATAAAGCTCAAGCAGAGAGCTGTCTCCAAAGAGAGAGTGGGCTGTGTCTGGTCAGAGAGCAACAAAGAAGACAATGCTGTTTCCAAATTGATTACTGTTTGATGTTTGCCTTGAGAACCAGGGACTGCCTTCTGCATACTTTGTCAATCAAGTGTTCAATTCCTTCTTTCCCTTGGGTGGTAGAGTTTTTGACCCTAAATTGGCCCATTCCAGAAGTGTCACAGTTGCCATCTTATTCAAGGGGGCTTCATCTATAAGTCAATCCTATGTTAATGTGGGTACTAGGGTCAGTGGAAGGTCAAAACACACGTTAGTCAGTCTGCCTGAGTTACTAAAGAAACCTCTGTTACATGATATATGGAGGCATCTGTGGCCATAACTCCTACCTTTACCCTGACCTCAGTGGACTCTGTCAAGAGTTAGTCCCATTAATCTTTCTTTCTTGATGCATTTTCCCAATTACATTCCCAATTAGCTCCTTTTTTTTTTTGGTTTCCTATTTGCTCCCTCTCAAGGTCAGTGTACTGATGTTTTTCTACAGATTATCTGCTACAAGTTATTTACTCATCTGCCTTGGATTAGTTTAAAGAAGCCTTTAAAAGTAACTTAAAGAAAACCGGTGACCTTGCCATGCATTTCATTGTTTATTACTACAGTACAACAGGTGGAACCAGACCACAAAGAGATTAAAGTCTGTGATTGGAAGTTTTAGGTTTTTCCATGTAGGTGATGCAAAGCCCAAAAACCTTTGGCTAAGTAACCCAGGAAGATCTGCTGTATTGAAACATTATATTACACTGCATATGTATTACAATTGTTATATGTCAATCAAAAATGCAAAAACTAATATTAAAAAAATATTTTGGTCTTCCAGCAGTGTGGAGGATGGATTTGAGTTAGGCTTAAAAACAAAGCCATGGGGCTGGGGATATAGCTCAGTTGGCAGAGTGCTTGCCTCGCATGCACAAGGCCCTGGGCTCAATCCCCAGCACCAAAAGAAAAAAAAAGAAGAAAAAGAAAAAAAGTTATGAATGGAGGAAAGACATGTGGAAAATGTAGAACAAGGACAGTGTAGAAGTAATAGGGATAGAGATCTGGACATAGTTTCCAACACAAATCAAGTGTTTGATTCTATATCCAGATAAAAGCTGGTGTCTTGGTTTAGAGTTCATGTTTTATCAGAAGCAGACCCTGAGATAAGAATTCAAGTGATGGCAGTTTATTTTGGAAAGTAAGAAAATGCCAGCAGGAAAATAAGGAAGTAAAACTGGAAAGAACTTTCAATGAATAAAAGGCATATTTTCAAGCAAATTCGCACCACGGGCAACTGGCAGTTAATCCTGCTGAGGAATTTTGGGCTACAGTTATAGAATACCATACTGCACAGTATAGAATACTTTAAAGGTATCTTAAAAGATATACATAAATGCATTCCACTCAAGGAGAAGCAGTAGGATATTTATAAAACAACTCTCAATAGTTATTGGTCAAACTCAGGGGATGTTATTTCCCTGGTACGTCTACCTGCTATGCAGGGAGATGTCAGTTCTGGAAGTAGCAAGTCAGGCCAGCATCCAGCGAAGTGGTAAGGCCTTAAGAGTAAAATCAGGACAGCAAAACATTCTATCAAACTTGATGAAAAACTGAGATCACTTCCAGATTTATGTGTTGTGTCACTGGCTAGATAGTAATTCCATTAATGGAGGGAATAAAGGAAAAGAAATGGGTTTAGCAAGAAAATTGAACTAAACACTGGACCTATTAGATTTGCAATATCTACAAGTGACTATTGGTTGCAAGGAAACTTAGGAGAACAGGAAGTCTTAGGTTTGGAAGTCAGCAGCATATGGCTAATGTTCAATTAATGCAGAAAAATGAGAACATCAGATTGATTGTACAGTGAGAATAATAGTGAACCAAGGAGAGAACTCTAGAGATCACCCCCATCTGAAGGGTGTTGGTAAGGAGATATGTAGCAGAGACAGGATGAAACGAGGAGAATGAGGAGTCATAGAGACACTAAGAGAGTTTAACAAAAACGAAATCAGTTATTTTAACTGCACCGAGAATAACATAGAGATTTAACTATGTACATCTAATTGGCAATTATCAGGTCTTTAGTACTCCTAGTAAGAACAGTCTGCAGTAGAATGATAGATATAAGATTGTAGCAAATTAGCACAGAGTCTACCCTGTCTGTGACTGAGATGAAGATTAGGTGGAACCTACAGGGATATTTAATTTCAAGGCGGATTTTATGGCATTTTCATAGACTAAAAGAAGGAACCAGTAAAGAGTACATTGAATGCAGTAGGAAGAGAAGGACTAGATAGTGAAGCAAAGTCCCAGAAGAAGCAGTGCTAAAGGAATTTTGTGAAGGTAACACCTAACAAGAGGTAAGGACACCTCATCCTATGAGATGATGGTAGAAAGTGGGTGAGAATGAGCACAGGCAAATTTAAGTTGATGGGGAAGTGGGGACACACATAAGGATATGCCTTATAGCCTTAGTAACCTTGAAGATCCAGTGGGCCAAATGGTCTGATGAGACCCCATAGAGCAGAGCTCAGCAGGAGGCTAGATAAGAATGATTAAGGTTTGGTGGTGTTGTGGACATGAGAGAAGAAACTCAGTTCAGATAAAAAGGATTGCTGAGACTCTGATGCTTTTGCAAATTAAGAATTTGTAGCAGTGGGACTATCTGATGTTTCCCAGCAGTGCTCAGTCACCTGAGTGTAGGATCAGAAAAGAATGAATTATATTGTCCATCTTTGCTTTTGGGGGCAGGTAAGGTCCATAAGAAAGGGGTGCAAAGGGCCCTGTCCCCCTACCTACCAATCTTCACTTATTTACCAGATTTATCAAATAAAATCTATAGTTTCTTTTTTTGCCTTCTCCATACTAACTCTCCTCAGATCCTGACACCTGTACTTCATCCCCTATACTTATCTGTTAACTATTTCCTTTAAGATCAATACGAACATCTTATTTATCAAAGCCAATGTCCTTTCTCCCATTCTTATAGCTTTTCAGATTTCTCTGTAACCTATGTTGGTAAACTTTCTACTGTTTATGGAAAAATCCCTGTAATAGTCAAGTTAGCCTGGGTTATAGCATGGAAAGAAACCAACCTGCTTCCTCAATTTCACTGTGGCTTTACGCATCAAAACTTTTATCTTGCATTCAAAATACTCACCATGGGTTGAAGATCTGGGTACTCTGTGCATTGCAAACGCTCCAGAAGCTAGCCTGATGGAGCATCTCTATCTTCACAGACTTTTGCAATCTCCACATTCACTAAGGAAGGAGGAAAGGATTTGGGCAAGTCTTTTCTGTTTCCTATGACTTCCATCCAGAAGCAACATATTAATGTTCATATTTTATTAGCCAAAGCAAACCACATGGAAAGTCCTAACGTAGAAGTAGGAAGGGAAGTACAATATCATTTACTCAAAAGGAAAGACGTGATATTTGTGAACAGTTTCAATGTTTACTTACACTTCAGCTTCTATGATAAAGTGCTTTGCTGTTTGGGTTTTCAGGCTACCTTTGGGCCTCCTTCATCCCTAGCCCCTTTTACTTCCTTCCTACATGTCCATATGTACCATTTTCGTTCTCAGCCAGGTATTTCTGTTTTAATCCCTGAGTACTTCTCTCTTCAGGCGATTTCCAGCCTCTTGAGCCTTGTCTCAACCTACATGTCCTTTTCTAGGCCCATGCTGTTTATAACATGTATCCTGAATATATCCATTTACATGATTTGATTTTACCTCAGTGGAAGGTTATCCTAAACAGCGTTTACAAACTGACTTTTGTTTATATTTCCTGTTTGTTAATTCTTTCTTCTTTTAGAGATCCTGTCTCAGAATATCAATCAGAAGCCTCACTAGATCATCTTTCCTTTGAGATGAAACATCTGTTTTTACTTTGGTTTTCAGGGATGCACACATTAGAGGTTTTCCAAAAACTCTGGCAGGTGATTCTATTTCCCACTACTAAAACAAAATCACCCACCTGTGATCACCAAAATCTGTTGAATTTTTACCCCAAATACTAAGCAATCAATTCTGTAGCACAAACCAACTGGATATCTTATCATTTAACTCAATTTGATACTATCTACTTGGAGATAGCTTCCAATTCCACAGGTTAATACCTCAGTCCTTCAAGACTGCCCTTCATTTCAGATGCCAATTGCAAGCTTTAGGTTGTGACCTGTTCTTGTGATTGATATGCTATAAATCAGGGATCCCTCAGTGCCTCCTAGGGTTTGTTTAATTTCCCAGAACAGATCACAAAATTCAGGAATAAACTTTACATGCATTGACTCATTTGTTATAAAAATATTACAAAGACAGGAGAATCGTGAGTTCAAAGCCAGCCTCATCAATGGCTAGATGCTGAGCAATTCATTGAGACCCTGTCTCTACATAAAACACAAAATAGGTCTGGGGATGTGGCTCAGTGGTCGAGTGCCCCTGAGTTCAATCCCTGGTACCAATATATATATATATATATATATATATATTTACAAAATATATATATATATTTACAAAGAATCTGGATGAAAATCCAGATAGAAGAGAGGCTTAGCATAAGGCATGGTAGGAGGGGTCACAGAACATCCATACCCTCTCTGGACGTACCACCAGCAGGAACCTCCTAGTGTTAAATTAAGTGAAAGGTCTTAACCTTGTACTTTTGGAAGTTTTTGGAGGCTTCATTACATATGCATAAATTATTATATTTATTGGTCATTAGTCATTGGTGATCAACTCAACCTTCAATTTATCTTTCTTCTCTGGAGTTTGGGGAGTGAATTTTAAAGTCCTAATCTTTTAATCACAGCCTGTTTCCCCTAGCAGTGAACCCCCATCCCAAGGCTATACAGGGACCCCCAGTCACAAGTCTTCTCATTTCCATATAAAAAAGCACTTTGGAGTTTTCAAATTTTAAGGTACTAAGTGCCAGGAAATGAGGATGAAGACTTAAGATATATAATATACAATAATATATGCATGTATATATATTATATATGCAAGTACATACATGCATATAATAGATACATGAATGCATATATTGATATTAAGCAATATGTGTATAGATATATACACAAATATGCATTATATACACCTATACAGACACATATACATATTACATATTATGTTTTATATATTTATTATAGAGCCATGTTCTTATGAAATGTTTTATTCCTATCCATATTTTCACCAGGTCAAGTGTAGAAACTTTATTTCAATATTATTTTTAGTTTTAGTATAAAATAGATACTTTAAGAGCCCAAAATAGAATTTCTTCTCAACTCATAAATTCATGGTTGGGACAGACACTTATAACAAAAGAGAGATTACCAAGAGAAAAATAAGCAAGTTCATTAACACTTGCAATTTCATATCACATAAAAGAAACCTCAATAAAAGGTAATTCCAAGCAGTGGCTTCAAACTCTGGCTTATATGAGATCCAGAACAGTAAGTTTAGATAAGAGAGAGAATAAAGGAAAGCAGTTTTAGACTTCCAGAGGCCTAAACTATGAGAAGGTAAATATGTGGGACAATAATAGTAGATAAAAACTAGTTCTCAGATTCCTCTGATGCTGTCTCTGGGCTAATAGGAGTTGTCTCCAGTTAAGGTGAATTTATATTCTGTCTTTAAGCAAGAAGTGGATTAGGGGCAAATAGAGCTGTTCCTCCATTTGCTACTTCTTAATTGCCTAAAGCTTAAACATAATTATATCAAAGAGGCATGTTTAGGGTCCACACAGTTTGTTTTCCTTCAGTATGAAATGGTCATAAATTACAAGGGTACACATAGCTATCACCTACCTCAAGAAGTATAACAGTGCCATTTTCCAGAAGGTACCTGCCTCTCAGACACTGTAGTCTCTACCCCTACCTACCCCAAGGGAAAGCACTCTCCAGCACCATGCATTTAGCTGGCCTGCTTCTGAAATTTGTATAGATGTAGTCAGATTACATCCACCCTTTAGATTCTTTTGTTTAATATTATGTTTGTAGGACTAATCCATGTTGTTGCATATATCATCACTCTATAATGATTCAATACATAAATATACTGTATTTGTCCATTCTACTATGGATATGTTTGGGTTGTTTCCAGTCATATATTATTAGTAGATTTGCTATGAACATTCTAATAGATGTATTTTGTTAAATCTTTATATGTATTTCTATTAAGCAAAGTATGGCATTTCTGGGTTTATATGAAATTTAATAGTCACTACCAGTTTTTCAAAGATTTTACACCAATTTATACTACCCACAGCCTGTATAAGAGTATCAACTGCTCTATTTCCTAGCCAACATTTGAAATATCTTTTATTTCAGCTATTTAGTAGAGTTTAGTGGCATAATCTTATGTTTCAATTCAAATTTCTCTGATTATAAAATAATTTGATTACTTTTTCATGTTATCAATATTTGAATACTTCTTTGATAAAATATTTATAAAAATTTTATGTCTATCTTTCTATTGAGTGTTGTATCTTCTTGTTTCTTTTAGTAGTCATTTACATGGTAAAATATGAGTTCTTTAGCACATATATAAGGTAACTAAAGTCAGTTCCAGGTGGATTAAAGATCAAGTATGAACAGTAAAACAGTAGAATATCTTTAAGGCAAAAATTCCTTAAAAAGGACATAAAAAAGTGCTAATCATAAAAAATAGCAAATTGGATAATATTAAAATGAAGCACCTCTTCTTTTTTTTAAAAATATTTATTTTTTAGTTATAGGTGGACACAATATCTTTATTTTATTTTTATGTGGTGCTGAGGATCGAACCCAGTGCCTCCCGCGTGCTAGGCGAGCACGATACCACTGCGCCATAATCCCAGCCCGAAGTACCTCTTCTTATTATTAACAATTCACACTTATTTTTATACAGGAAGGTTAACCTGGGTCTTTCTTTTCCCCCAGAAACTTCAGTTACCTGCAAATTGCCCTGCTGTATCCAAAAAAAAAATAACAATTATTAAGGCTAAATTTTATTTTTAGCTTTCTCCAGTTTCATGTTTGAAGAAGTCTCAATTTTAGGAAAATTATTGGTGAGGTTAAAAATATCAATATCCAAACTTGTAACTGAACCATACTCTAAGTGAAATATTAAGAAACATTAAAAAAAAACTTTTAAGTTATTTCTCTGCTTTTTTTTTCCATCTAAAGTTAAAGGTGATTTTATTTTACTTTTGATTTACATAGACTCTGGAACCAGACAGTAATATGTTCCGTTGATCACATTAGCTAGGTTTTGGGTGTGGTTAGATTAGCAAAACAGTTACTGTGTTTTTAACCATTTGCTTAAATTTGCACTGGTAGAGAGAAATGAACCCCTCCCCTTTGTTTTTAAATTTTAAATATCCTAAATAAGATTCCATTTGGTAACTTACAAAGAATGGAGAAAGCGAAGGGTTGACATAAGTCTTTGGGGTCAGTTAATCTTATCCAGACAATAGAATCTTAGAACATAATTAAAAATCCTTGATATAGGTAGGATTTGAGAGAAGGTGATTAAAGTCTTATCTATATCACTTAAAAAGCAGGTGACTTGAGACTGGACTCACTCACCATGTTTTTTGGGCTCTGTTTCCTTATCCTTATAATGAGATAATTGTACTGAGTCATTTTCTGAATTTTAGATAGATTATTATGGTGAAAGATAATGGTATTTTTTTTTTTAACTTGACAATAGAGAGAGAAAGTAAAAAAGCAATACAGTGGTTCCTATTTATCCAGAGTTCCAAACTGCAGATTTTGTTATGCATGGTCAACCATGGTCAGTACAATACAATAAGGTATATTGAGAGGGAAACCACATTTATGTAACCTTTATTACAGTATGCTGTTATGATTGTTTTATTAGTAGCTATTGTTGGTAATCTCTTACTCGGTCTAATTTATAAATTATGTATATATAGGAAAACGCATAGTATATATAGGGTTGGTCCTAGGCACAATTTGGGGAATCCACTGGAAATTTTGAAACATATTCTCCCTGGATAAGAGCAGACAATTGTATTTAGCCTTTTATATCAACTATAAGTATTTGTTGTTTTAGTTCTGAGAGCATCTGGAAAAGGGAATGAGGAAATATTATCCTAGTTTAATTTTGATAAGGCTACTTCTTGAGGGTTAAGTATTCAGTGAAGGCATTTTGTCTTCAGAGGCAGAACCCAGGGACAATGAACTGTTGGAGGAGTCCACTTATGTTGGAGCTTGCAGCCTTTCCTCAGACAGTGCCCTCCATGCATGATCATTCTACCCAGGAGAAGACATTAGACATGTGAGTTGCTAAAAGATAGAGTTAAACAACAACAACAACAAAAACAAAAACAAAAAAAGGGAAGCATTTTTAAAGAAAGAAAGAATATTACCAAAAAGCTAAATGCATTCTATACAGCTGAGAAAAACAATTGCAAAACCTCAAAAAAATTCCACTAGAAAGAATAGAAGATACTATATCCATGGATTGAAAGGAATGGGAAAATGAAATGGATAATTACAAATGTGTGAGCAGGAGGAACTGGCAAAGAAATGAAAAACAGCCCAAAGATGAGTAAAAATAAGGGGAATAGTCATGAGACTGAATTGAGAAGGTGGAAAGAGGACAAAAGATGGTGGATTTTGAGTCACTCACCTTGAAGAGAGTGAATCCCTGTCTGTAGGTGAGTGATGATGGATAACTGGCAGAACTCTGGCATCGCTCATATGTTAATTCTGCTTCAAACTGTCAGGAGGAGCCCTTCCTCCGGTTGGGATCATTTCAAAAGCCCCAAGGCCACTGTAGGAAGGAAAAGGAGAAGGAGGCATTATACAGTAGGAGTGAGGATTAGGGATGAAAACAGATTGGGGGAGGGGTGCTGTAAATAGAGTCTCATTAGCACAGGCAGGCTTGGTGCCTGATTAATTATGGAGCACTTGATAACATCCTGAAGTCATGGAAATCAGGAGAAAAGGCACAGATAATTGAATGGATTTGAAGAACTGGCAGTGTTGAGAGTGTCATTAACATATTTTGCTGTTGTTGTTGTTCTTAGCATCTGCCCTTGTCACAATTGACTCTGGACTTTGATAGCTGCACATTTTGGTGGAGGGCAGGAAGAAGAGATAAGAAAGTAGAATGGCAAGTGGAAGTTCTTGTGCTTTGTAGAAGCCCAGAGGTCCACTGGGATTTGCACCTAGTCTTGTTCTTTGGAGTAGTTTCTATCCTTGTCTCTTTCCATTACAAAGAATTAACTTTTCCTTTATGCAGTTCAGTGTCAGTTTTCCTGTAGAGGAGGCTTCAGCATGGGTGTGTGTGACACTGGTTCTCAAGATGAGTCTTTTGGGACTGTATTTGGGAAGCTAATAAAAATCATAAGTCTCCTTTGAAGCTGTCCCAGGTGGTGGTCATTTGACTACCAGTTTGGATGAGACAAGTCAAGTTTCTGTTTCAGACATTGTAGTAAAACATTATCAGCATGCAAAGTGTAAATAGATATCCCTTTGCATGTTACTGTACACCCACTTTTAAAAATGTGAATTATTTAGTTCCTGAACTTTTTTTTCTCCCTATAGATAGCCGAGCTTTTGAGAAATCTCTGTGGTTGTTTATTAGAATGCTAGAGATAAAGTTTTGAGGGAAAATTTTGCAATATAAGCATTTACAGATTAGTCCAGGAGCAAATTTGATAAAGCAAACCAGGAAGCAATAGCGATTTCTCAATTGTCCCTGGAGGAGGAAAGTGGGTGTATATCCAGGGACTGTGTTGCAATTGTGCATGGAGATTGAGCTGCCTTCTGAGACTCTGAATGTGTTTCAGGTCAGCGGGATATTACTTGACATGTTTGGTTCTGCCTGTGGCCTGAAGCAGGGTAGTGTGGAGATGGGAGGCTTAACAGAGAATGCCAGGGTCTGAGGAGCAGCAGCTGCCTTTGCTGGCTTTTTAGTGCAGATAATAAAATAGCTTGGAGAGCATCACATGAGATAGAATTGTTCTATAGAAAATACTACCACTTGGGATACTGCCAAGCTTGATCTATCCCAAGTGTTTTCCTACTCAGTTAATTTTTTTTTCTCTATCCTATTTTTTTTTAACTTTTTGTTAAAGAAATAGAAAAACCAGACCAGATTGAATAAAAATTGACCTAAATGCTCATTAGAACACAAGTTTACTAGTCTCTCTTTAGATTTATTTTATTTGCACAGAAATAACAATAAAACCCTCTGTACAATAGCCCCAGGGCATGGATAAACTTGGGGCTGGGCTAGAGAGTGCTGCCAGGCAAATAAAGAGGGGAACATGGGTAGCCATTAATAGCAGTGTGTGTATCTGAGTGTGTGTGTGTGTGTGTGTGTGTGTTTCTAGAAAATCTTTACACTATATCAGATTTAGTTCAGTCAGGAATTCTTCTTTTGTTTATAGTTGTTTTCCCAACTTAGTAGGATATATATATATATATGTTACATGGTTAAAGCACTCAAATATTTCCTTTGTTGTTGAAAAGTAACAGTTCAGGAAGAAGCTCTCATATGTGAATCACACATGCCTTCCATATTGGTAACTAGGAGGAACAAACAGAAGCACCAGAAGAGTTTTGTATGAAAACTGATTTGTCGCCTCATGTGCAACACCTATTATGGACTGGGAGCATGCTATACCCACAGACCCAGTAGTCTGGATCTGGCTTAAGTGGATGTGCCAAATGTCACAGAATACTCAATAACCTAGAATGTTTCAGATTACTAATTCAGATTAATAGATTATTACTAATCTGGAAAATTCAGAAAGAGGTCTTATAATTCATCTTAAACTTTTGAATTGCTCTTACATTTGGGTTTAAAACTCAGGCTTGGACAACAGTAGACTGCTTTAATTCTTTTTTTGTTTTTGTATTTATTCAGTTCTAGCATTTCAAGAGAAGCAGTTTTAAAAGAGGCTCTGAAATGCGGTTTCTAGATTAGTTGAATTCTTTGCTGAGCACCATGCTTACTTCACTAATTCGTTCTAGATTGCCTGTGGGAATTTCTTGGGCAGTGGAAAGTTAGCTCACAACCACCTTGAATCACCACTGGGGTGGAAAAATTATAAAAAGTGTACCCCAAGGCCTGAGCACAGCAGTTGTTCTCTCATGGAAACATTTTCAGAAATCATTTATGATGCCTAAATTCATAAATTAGAAATTCAATAAATTACAGGCCAAATTCATGGGAATTAGGAGAAAAAGGAGCTCTTGGTTTAATGTTGCTCCAAATTTTGTTAGGAGTTCTATTGAAAAGTATCTATAAAATCCAAAAAATTATTTTTCAAGAACATTTTTCTGTTTAATAGCCTGATTCTTTGTGGAAATTATTATGTACTTAATGAAGCTTTCAAACAGCAATAGCTCTTCACAAGTGGTGATTGTTAGTAGTGAGGGTGCTTAGTCGAGTTTGTGTTGCAGAGGATCATCTCAACTTATGGATTGGCATGTTCATCTAACTCAATGTGGGACAGATTAAAACTGCTATGATAAGAACATAACTGATGCCGATTTCTTCTGTTTCAATCTGCATTGCACATCACAGCATAACCATATTCTCTTGAGTATATATGAGTTCAACTATACACTCAATATATACAAATATACTTGAATATATTGGTAATTTCTCAGACTTTAACAAACTCATTTAATAAAATTTCCTTTTAAACTTGTGTGTTCTATTATCTTACTCTCAGGAGGAAAATACTTTAGTAATTTAGTAGATGAGCCTACTTTGTAATTTGAGTTTAAATAAAACTGTTGATAAGATTGACACCTATGATCCACAACTCATGACTTTTATTTAAACATCTACAAGAGGAGGGGAATGGAAAATCTGACTTTCAGATATTTTGGCAACATTTTGTTAAGTGTCCGGCTGTGTTAGAAACACCTGGTATTTCATAATTTTGTTTTTTCCCATGGTATTTTAGTATTATATAGTCTCGGATATGTCCCCTTAATCTGAAGACTCTGATAATCTCTTTGAGCAGTGGATTTCAGATTAGCTACTAAAATTTGTGTTTCCATGCATCTGTCTGTATCATCACCCACTCTATCTGTGCATATTCACCTCTGCAGGTATACTGTCTCCTATTGCATTTTCTGCTGCTATAAAAGAATACCTGGAATTGGATAATTCATAAAGAACAGATTTATTTCTTAGTCAGGAGACTGAGAAGTCCAATGTCAGTTTGCTGGCATCTGGCAATGGCCTTGTTCCATCATCTCTGGTGGAATGTTCAAGGGCAAGAAATTGAGAGACTAAGAGAACACAGGGATCTAAACTCACTTCACAACAAGTCCACTCTCAAGATAACTAATCAGTTTCCCATGAGGTTGCCGATAATCTGTTTGCAAGTGCAGAACCATTGTGATCTGTTTTCCTCTTATCAGGCCCCACCGCCTAATATTGTCACATTGGAGATTGATTCACCAACACATGCAATTTGGACGACACAGTCAAACCATAGTGTTCTCCATCAACATAAATGAAGCAACAGCTTCCCCAAATAAGAAGATTTTCTATATGTAATGATTTTTATTGTTTTCTATTATATTTATTCCACTCCATTATTTAAAAATAAGAATAACTATGTTACATCCATTTTCTGTGAAATTAATGGGTTGTAATTTCCATTTAGAAAGGCTTTTGTTTGTTTGTTTGTTTTTTATTAGCATGCTTGGTTTATTCCCTTTATAGGATAGTATGGACATGTCCTGATTGTATACAGCCTTCTGATAAAGTTCAGAAAATCAACCTGGTTTAAACCATAATGTTGACAAGTGTATTATGTTTGTTTAGATTCTATTCGTTGAATAATATAAGGATATTTTTAATTCCTATAGGGTTTCCACAAAGGAAAGAGAGGAAGGTAGTCATAGGGGACAGAGTCTTACATGTTCCTTTGCTTTTCAGGCGTTCTAATTATCAAATTTAGTCAAGAATCCCTGTTAGTTTTAGCAGACAAGATGACAGTTCACTGAGAGCTGTCCTCTACTTGGAGCTACCCTTTTCTGATGCCATCCTCTGTGTAACAGGAAGGAGGAGCCTCAGTATATCACATTCAGCTCTGCAGGCACAGAATGATTTACTGCCCTGCTATGATCTGATTTGTGTACCCCACCAAATTTACATATGGAAACCCCAACCCATATATGATGGAATTAGAAGGTGAGACCTTTGCGGTGACTAGGTCATAAGGGCAGAGCCCTCATGAGTAGAATCAGTAACCTTATAGAAGTAGCCTAAGAGAGCTCCTTTTTCCCTTCTGCCATGTGAAGTTAACAGGGAAAGACACCCCTCCATGAGAATGTGAGGCTTCATTGGCACTGAAGCTACAGCACTTTGATCTTGGACTTCTTGGTCAGTAGAAATGTGAGAAGTAAATTTCTGTTATTTAATAAGTTACCCAGTCTATGGTAGTTATAGCAGCCTGAATGAACTAAGGCTGCCCTTCTGTAAGAAAGCTCTGTAATCTTGTCTTTTTGAATATTTAGTGCTTACAAATTACCTGTTTACACAAAGGTCATCAGCTGCCTGATGTGCTTGGTGTACCTCTAGGTGAACATGGCAGAGGACATCTGGTTTCTCTGGAAGCCCCCTGTCCAAAGTATTTAAGGGGGTTTCTAATTATCAAACTTAGTCAAGAATCCCTGTTAGTTTTAGCAGACAAGAAGACAGTTCACTCAGGAGCTGTCCTCTACTTGGAGCTACCCTTTTCTGATGCCATCCTCTGTGTAACAGGAAGGAGGAGCCTCAGTATATCACATTCAGTGATTTTGACCACTCATTTGACAACATCACTTTTATAGACCTTTAGTGTCCTCATTACCTGGACAGATTTACAAACACCAAGATCTTTAAACAAAATTACTCTTTACAATCCCAGAGAGATAAAAATCTCTCCTGCCTATAATGATTTTTATGAAAGAATAAACCTTATATCTCCATAATAAATACCAATATTTTTCCTGCAAGATATTTCCTTCTGTCTTAAATTATTCCTATAAAAATTTGAACATATTTTCAGTTTCTCTTTATGGAAATGAAAAATAATGATTCCTTTACCACTTTTATAAAACAATTAAAATGCTATATATTCATGTATTTAATTGCAAGATAAACAATACAGTTATCTAAATTGTTTCCTCAAATATATTCAATAGATACTATCCTTATAGCTCTGTGCTTTCCTAAATTTTAATACCGTCTGTTCTTTTATGTAGAGGCCAGTAACTTAGCCAGGATCATAATCAAATTTCCTAAATTTTAGTCTTCTAATCACTCACCTCAGGTTTTCTGTATTTGTGATTAAATTGAGTGGATGCCAAGTACATATTTCTTCAGTGAATACCTTCAAATGCATTGCTATTTATTTGCTAGTGTGTCTTTACTTCTAGATTTTTATACTTATTTTTTCTTTAGTTTAACTTTCTTCTGTAACTGTAGCATTATTAATGTCTATTTCCTAGAACTTTTCATTTGTATGGGGTGACTCCAACTTTTCAAGGTAACTTTGAATTCTAATTTGATTTATTATTTCTAAATTTTGTATTATCTGAAGAATTCATAATCATCTATCTCATTATTCAGTTCACCAGTGAAATAGTCTTGTTCCCAAGACTGACTCATACTGAACACCAGTTATTAAGTATAAGATAATAATATCAGTTCATAAATTCTTGGTATTCCCACAGCCAATTGTGCTTATATAATCAGTAAAGTAGTGGTTTTGTGATTCCGATATTTCCCAGAATATGGAATTCCCCAAACAGCTACAGATCTACCAAAATTCATTGAAATATGTTAAGAATTATACAAAGCTATGCCCATATGGAAAATGCATTGGCTGCCATTTGGTTTTCAGATGGTACACTGTAGTCAAAATTGGAATAAAGTTGTTTCTTGTTCCTTTTATAGAGCATCACATTTGGTCAAAGTTAGCTCACTTAAATGTTATTGTGAAATTATCTAACACACTGCAGGTACTATCTGTACATACTAACTGAACTCTTGGAGAGGAGCGTTGGTTGGGAGGAATACTTGATTATGTGCTATGGTTATGTTGGACTCCAGGTGACAGAGACATCTGGTAATGAAAGGAAGCAGGGAAGCAAATTTTTCCAAGTTTGAAAGTGTTATTTTAGTTCTTCACCTGCTTTCAAGATGAAATGTACAAGATGCAAATGGAAAGATCACTAGGAAATCAAACATAGTCACTTGCTGTGGAAGATGATTAGAAGTAGTTAATGGTCCCTAGACTGGGTGGACAGTGGGGAAGGAAGCCTTCAGGTAAGGCAGGGCTGTATGCGTACTAAGTGCTGGAGAGTAATGAACTTAGAAATTGCACAATGTGCACGATCTTCACATGTGTGATGGAAAATTTCACAAATTATATCCCGAACATTTCTGCAAGTTCCTCAAAAAGGAATCCTGCCTATTTATAGCATTTATTGATATATATTAGGCTTCAATATACCTTGTATCCTTAAGTATTTTTTCCTCTCTATGAATGATTCATTTTCAAATATATTATGATATTATGAGAAGGAATCCATTGGTTCACTGACAGAAATGATGCAGGGATTCATCTGAATGAGACCAAGTGGAGTGATACTGAGAGTTGTTCATTTGGTCAGTCCAGGTTACTCACTGTCTAGGTATCTATTTACTTCATACTCTGTACAGATGGAGAAGCAGAGGGGGAAAAACACTAAGTACACAGTCTGCATGCCAAAAGTTTACAATTTCTATAGGAATACGAGTCATGTTCATATGAAGAGGTACATAGTAATAAGAGGGGGTCTGTATTCAAGGTCAAAGTTAGCAATAATGAGAGATATGAGTGTGCTCTGTGAGCTGAAGGGATTAGGTAATAAAGAAAGCTTCAGAATTACCCACTTCAAACTGTGTCCTGTCTAGGTTCCAGGACAATTTTCTCTTCAGGGAAGAAAAATGTATGAAGCATCAGTTCATTCATCCAGGTGACTCAAAATTATATCAGTCTGACTGCTGAACCAGCTGCATCCTGTGCCCTGGTTCTGAGGCTTGAGCCCTTGTGCTAGACCTGAGACAAAGTTGTAGTTCTATACCCTACTGCCAGTTATTTAATTTTGTTCTTCCATGACTTTGTGCCTTTAGTATTTAAACAAGGAGTATATAATAGAATTGTCAAGACAAGGAATGAATTGTAGTGTTTCAAGCCAGCATGTTTTTACAGAATTTGCTACTAACACAGATTTAACAGTTCCATAAAGATAAACCCAGGTTAGTAGATTAGCAGATAAATATGTTGGAAGGAAGTAGATTAGCAGATAAAAATATGCCTTTGTTTGTGGTATTATTTTTGAAATGTTTGATCAGAGCTAAAGTCAACTAAGGCAGAATGATGCCAAAGAACTGGGAGAAAAATGAAGGTGAATATATTAGAGGATAAGATGATGATGGGTACATGCATTCTACAAAGGAGGAAAAGCATGAAGGATGGAAAGAACAGAGATCAGGCCATAGTTTTCATTGTGTCCTAACAGCCTAATATCTGGAATACAGTGGATACAGAATAAAATATGCTGAATGACTGATTGAGAGAGAATATCAGATTTGAGATTTTGGAAGAGGAACAGTTTCAAAAGGTGGCAAAAGATAAGGGATGGTACCACTAGTAGGTGTCAGTGCTGAGGAAATAAGACAGAAGAGCATCACCTGGACATTGAGGAATTGCAAAGCCAGAGTCTTCCTGAGGCAGGGGATTTCATCTCTCTCTGTCTCTCAAACACACACACACACACACACAAGAGAACAGAAAGCTCAAAGATAAAACAACAACAACAACAACAACAAAAGTGGATTTAAACCACAATGAAAAGGAAGAAAGAAAAAGTAGATCTCTCATTCCAGCCCCTCGAGTTTGTGGAGGTGGTGGGAACAAAGTGGAGAGGCTTAGAAAAGATAGAATGTTGCATGGTAGTTTTAGTTAAACCATATTTCCAAGAGAAATAAATGGTTCTAATAAAAAGGTTGTGAAGGAATGTTTAGAACAGAGTGAAATTTCCAAATAAAAGAGGCACACGGCAGTCTTAGAAGAAAACAGCCTAGGAGGAATGGAGCTGATCTGAATAACATTGAGAATTCAGAAACGAAGTAAAAGTTAAAGGAAATTAGTGGAAATGCTGCAGGAGGGATTGGGAAAATATTTCTTTTTAATCTTAAAAATGTTTATTTGCTACAATTACTGGGAATTCAAGTGGGAACATTCAGTGAGTAGGAGAATATGTTCAAATGTAATTAGTTATTATTTATTTTGTAATGCCTATAATTTTGATTACTTTCTTTTAAGTTTTAATATTTTTCAAAGGAAATTAGCATACAATATAATTAATGATTGAGTTTAAGATTAAGATGGTAAAGACAGGGTTAAGCAAACACTCACTATGTTTCTAGCAGATTTTGAAGTGCTTTAAAAATAATTCATTTTCCCCCGAAAGGTATTATGGAGTGAATACAAGCATTGTCCTTGAGCCATGCAACACAAGAAAGGCAAATGAATTCTCTTACATTTACACAGGATTCAGTCACAGAGCTGGAATTGGACCCTGGCAGAAGTTTTTGACCACTACACTATTTTGTTTCTGCTATTGACATATTTTTTAATACTAAATTTTTCTTACAACTGTCAACATTTCCCTATGATTGTGGCACATTCCTTTGGGCTGATAGTATTCGTTTTGCTATATTCAGCAAGAACAGGTAAAATGGGTTAAACGATGGAGAGAGTAAACACTGACGGAATAATGTGAGCCAATGTGCAGGCATTACCAAGAGATGAAGGATGACACATCATAACTCAATGGGATGATAACATGTGATGGATTTCCTGACCACCCAATCTTTCACTGACAGGCTTGTCCCTTTCTTTCTGATGTAGCTTGATTACACTGGCCTGATAGATCCCGAATGGCCCTAGTGTTAGAAGCTGCTGTGATACACTGTCACTCACTCACTCAGAAAGGAAATGAACTGGGTTATAGATAATCCCTAAACTATTTTTAAAAATTATCTTAGTTGACTGTGCTATTCTGAATTTTCCCAATATCTGCAAAATATTATTGATTTAGAAAACTTGGGAAATGATTTATTTTCAATAAGGTTGGAAATTTGAGAGCTCTAGATTGTAAACTATTAGCTACAAGGTCAGATAATTTCTTCTTGATGCCATGCCTAACAAACAGATTCTCTGTGTTTATTGCATTAAATAACAGGTTCTCTGTGTTTATTGAATTAAATTTAATGAATGGATAGAAATAAAATATTTTATATGATATGTATAAAATTATAGACTCTTACTATCATAAATTCAAAATGTTAGATCTGCATTTATTGACTTGGAGTGATGTTCGTAGTAAATTGTTGGATGAAAGAAGAAAGTTCCAATATATAACATTTATTATATCTAATTAGAATACTGCATATGGATAGGTGTGTATAACCCATCAATCTGGAGGTCATATTGCACAGTGATTGAACAGGTAGGCTTTGGAGTCAGATGTCAGGATTTAAGTCCTAGATACCTCTCCTGTCAGTTGTATAACTATGAGTAAATTACTTAATTTCTTGATTTGTAAAAGAGAGTGAAAATAGAATATGCCTCATAGCATTATCATGAACTTTAAAAATATATGAATAAAATACTTACTGTAATACATATTGTATAGTAAGCAGAAAAATAATTTGAATATTACTCATTATAATAAGGGAAATATACAGGAACATTTACCAAAATGTTAATCCTTTTCTTTGCCTTTTTTCATGTATTATTACTTTAAATGGTAATATTATTTTATAATAACAACAAAGCATTTTTTAAATTTTGAGGATGACAATTATGTATGGAATCTTTGTATCCCAGTGTTCCAGTGTTCCAAGTTTAGTGACCTGCAATGTAAGTTTTCTCTACAGGAACTCCTCACAGTTCATCCTAACTAGACTGTAAGTTCTCTGAAGACAGGTCCTATTTCTTGCAGTCTTTTTGATTACCCTATGCAGTAATCATTGCTTAAATACTACCTGAATGAGGTAAACTTACAGAGGAGAGGAGCCTTTGTCATTTCCATCCCAACATTCAGCCACCCTACCTTAAGATGTGCTTAGATTCTTCTTACAGTTCTTGTTCTCCCATCAGGTATGGAGGGTTTCAGTAATATGACCTTCTTAGGAACAAGGGAAAAACATCCAACTCTTAGCCGTCTCTTGGGTCCTTTTGACAAGAAGAGTTTATACACAGAAGGGTTTCACTTTCCTTAACATCATCAGCTTTAACAGCAGACTCCCACGCAGCTTTCCAAATTCTTAAACTGATTAGAAATATTGCAGCAGGAGGGCTGGGATTGTAGCTCAGCGGTAGAGCACTTGCCTCGCATGCGTGAGGCCCTGGGTTCGATCCTCAGCACCACATACAAAGCAATAAAATAAAGACATTGTGTCCATCAACAACTAAAAAAATATTAAAAAAAAAAAAAAGAAATAATTGCAGCAGGAAACATAACACACAAAGGGTTGCCCATGAGGGAGTATCTGCTGGGATTTCCTGCTGTGCTCTCTTACAAGTTGACCCACATGAATACTTCATACAGTAGTTCTGGAAACTACTATCCTTGGGTCCTGGGGAAAGGGGGGGGGGTGGAATCTGTACTTTAGAATGAATAATCCAGGTTACCTTTTAGACTTGGGCTTCTTAACCTGTAGTTACCTTTGCCTGACTCAAATTACTTGTTGCTCTAGCCACATTCAAGGCTCTTCAGGAGGAAAACTTTGGCCAAGAAGTTATCACCTGCAGGTAGAACTGTGTAGTATAAACATTTGAGAAGGGGAATGCTGAAATGTTTGTGGAAAAAAATAGTAGAGACAGAGAATACATAGCATTCAACTCTCAAAGAAGTAGAAGTCAAAAATAGAACTTAAAAATATACAACTAGATATATACCATTTTCATTTCGACAGGCATTAAACTGACTGGGTTTTCTTTTCTCTCTCATAGGTTCTTTTCTCTCTCATAGGTTCTTTTCAGTATTTCTTTTTGTTAATACATAGTAAAATACAGCAATAACAAAATTACTGCCCTGAATCTTACTTTTTTCATTATTGTTTTTCCTTCTACACATCACATAGTGTAGAATATTAAGGTTTAAGAGACTTATTAATACTACTTGTTGCTGGTGCTTTCTGCATGAACACATATATATTCACATATATTAAATATGCGTCAGGTATGATTTATATGTATTCAGATGTATATGTTATATATATGTGTGTACATACACACACACACATTCACTCTGTCATTGTGAAGTAAGTCCTGATTTTCAGATAGTTATCAACACATGTCCCTACAGAAATGCTCACCTTGGGCCATGGAATAAGAGCAAATTTCATCTCAGGCATCTACTCTATTTTTTCTATCCCTCTCTTCTTTTGGTGGCATTTAGTATTCTTGGCTCTGCTAGCCTATCCAGATTTATGGCAGCCCTAAGCTCCCTATGTTAACTTCCCTTGTCTTGCCCTGTAAACACTTATTGTTGCTCAGCTGAGACAGTAAATTCTAAAAAAAATAACAATATTGGGGCTGGGGTTGTGGCTCAGTGGTAGAGCACTTGCCTTGCATGTATAAGATACTGAATTTGATTCTCAGCACCACATATAAATAAATTAATAGAATAAAGGCTCATCAACAACTAAAAAATATTTTGAAAAAACCAATATTGATGAATATGTTGAAAGACCAGGAAAATGGTGTTAAAATATATTTATAATATATTTAATATATTTATATTTAATATTTATATTTACTATATAAACATATTTAATATATATTTAATACATTCATATTTTTATATATTTATAATTTCTGGAAGATTGTATTAAAATATAATATATTTTCTGGAAAATTCTTTGCATAAGAGAGATGAGGAATTCTTTTAATTCTGAGAAGTATGAGCTTGCTATGCTTGCCCTAAAGTTCTCAGAAGAAGACATGGGTTTTATAGTGCTTTTCATTGCATAGGCAATTAACTGTATGAACCAATAAGAAACACACATCGGCTTGCTGCATTAGTCCTTAGGTACAACTAAAGACTTCCGGGCGCAGTGAAAAGCTGTTGAAATCCATGGGTACATGCTTGGCTACTTGCTAGATCTGTGCCTCAGTTTTCTCATCTATAAATCAGGATAACAATTGCCTCTCAGGATTAAATAAATAAATCCTTAGTCAGGTTTAGCTACTTTACTGTTTTCCTTCCCATACCATCCAGCTTACTTGGGTCTTCAGGAACACCCTTCCCTATCACCTCTCATGAACTAATTCCAGTTTTCTACCTTTTATTTTTTTCAAAAGGCTTGGTGCTTTATAACACTCACTTTTCTTTGATACTTCATGACCTAATTTATTTCTTTTTTCATTTCCTGCTATTTATTAATGATCAAAATGTCTAAATCAGCCAGGTGTGGTGGTACACACCTGTAATCCCAGTGACTCAGGAGTCTGAGGCAGGAGGACTACAAGTTCTAGGCCAGCCTCAGCAAATTAGTGAGTCCCTAAACAACTTTGTGAGAACTTGACTCAAAATAAAACATAAACAGGACTGGGGATGTGGCTCAGTGGTGAACCACTTCTGGGTTCAATCCTTAGTAACAAAATAAAAGAGAAGAAAGAGAGGAGGGAAGGAAGAAATTATCTAAGTCAGAAAATAAAATAATATTTTAATTAAGGGTTATACAAGTATATTCTAATTCTCAAATACAGCATTCTGCAAATAATTTTTGTCTCAAAAAAAATAATTCTGTGTGTCATATCCAGTTCCCTTCTGAAGAAAACTACTTTCATGACAACCAAATGTTTTTACTTTCAATATATGGAAATAACAAGTATTTTCTTTAAAAATGCATTTTCAAAAAATGGTAGCACAAGGCTTTCCACTGTTATTGTGGATTAAGTTAATTACTGCTGTTCTTAGAATCATATAAGAGGCAATATTAGCATTCATCAAGTTTATATGAGGCCTCAGCATATTGTGCTAGAATACTGTGAAAATAGGAGTCAAAAATTTAAAACTTCTAGCTGGTAGTAACCAGCTTTTTGAAAGAACATGAATAATAAAACCTCAATATGTAGGACCATATTAAAAGTATAAGTGTCTGAAAAGACTCAAGGTTAACCCATGCTTTTCATTTTCCCTGTTTCCAGCAATTCACACAGCATAACAAAACTGAACTATTGTATGCATTTTACATTTAGAAGACTATCTGATAGAATGGATGTGTAGGGATTAGCATTTATGCATATCTTTTGTACATTCATAGTAAATTTTCATGAAAATGTGTTTTTACTCCATTTATTCTTATGTCAAGTGACTAATATGTTTCTGGTTTTATTAAGGCAGTGACTCTACTTTGTGAGTAGATACTCTTTTATATTTATTTTATTTATTCTTTATCTCTTAAAATGTAATCATCTAACTTGAGAAGATATAAATTGTTCGGAATTCACTTATTTATTCAAATCATTTTTGAGTATCCAGTGCATGCCAAATCCTCTCCCAAACTGTAGAGACACAGAGACAAGAAAACCATAATTTACCTCTTCCATGAGTCTTTAGTGTAGTAGAATTCATAAGCTAATGAAAATGTGCCAAAATATTTAAGTGCCCTGATGGAAGTGTAAAGAGAGGCATAATAATGTCTTTAAGGAAGGAGCTGTGAATGATACATAAAAGTATTGTTCAAAGGAGTGATTCTTAAATTTAGTTGTCAAAGTCACAATTATCTAACTAGGAGCAGAAGAAAAGGTAGAAGGAAGCCGTTCTAGCAGGAAAAAAAGTTTCCAAGGTATGAAAGAGTATAGGACTTGGAAAATCAGGCTTAAATAGATGTGTAGGTATAAACAAGCAGCCTTAGAACATGAGGCACCATCAAAAAGGTCTGACTTCAGAGAAAGTGACCTGATGTTTGTATTTAAAGATCAGACATAAAAGGGTGAAGGATAGATATGAGATGTTGAGATAGTAAGAAAGAGAATAAATAAAGGAAAAACAAGATTTGAGGAAAGTTCATTTCATGGAATGACATGCCCAAATTTAGCAGTTAAAATAACAAGTACAACTTTGGTCAAAGGCGAGGGAAAGGAGGGGAGGGGGGCCAGGAAGGATGGTAGAATGAGATGGACATCATTGCCCTAGGTACATGTATGACTGCACATATGGTGTGACTCTATTATATTGTGTACAACCAGAGAAATGAAAAGTTGTGCTCTATTTGTGTACAGTGAATCAAAATGCATTCTGCTGTCATGTATACCTAATTAGAATAAATAAATTAAAAAAAAAACAAGCACATATTATCTCATTGATGGGTGTGTAGGGGTCAGGACTTTGGGAGTGCATTAAACGAGTGATAATGGCTTAGGGTCCTTCATGAGGTGCCCAGAGTTGCAGCCATCTGAAGCTTAACTGAGGCTATAGGATGTTTCTAAAGTGGTTTACTCACATGCTTGTTGACAGAAGGTGAGTTTTGATCACATCAGTTTGTCTGCAGATCTGCTTGAGTATCCTCATGACATGGTAGTTGGCTTTTCCTGGAGCATGAGATCCAAGGGAATCAAGGAAAAACTGCAGTGTCCTTTATGATATTGTCTTGTAAGTTACACGTGTCACTTCTGAAACACTGCTAAACTATGGTTCCACAGTTTAGCACAATTCAATGTAGAGAGGATGTCAAAGGAGCAAGAATATCAGGGGGTGTCAACCATGAAAATTATCTTGGAGTCTGGCTACCACAGGGCATATTGAGTTTAAGGGTCAGGAACCATCATGTTCTAAAAGTAGTAAGCAGTTGGCTGTGCAGTTTTGAAATAAAGGAGAGTTCTATCTTGAAAAACAGCATCTAGAAGGATAACTAATAAAGGCAAAACCTTATCATCTGGGTATACCTTCATTCAAAAATTGATCAGAGGGAAACACTACCAAAAAGTCTGAGAAAAGGCTTCTGAGAGTGAGGATGGTAGAATTGTAGCCCTGAACCTAAAATGGTGAATTCATATGGTACAAATAAAGATTAGGAAGAATACAGCAGATGTGATAATTATGAGATAATTAACTACTTATCAGTGAATTATGTAGAATATTTAATGAAAGTAAATAAATAAATGCAATACATAGTAATTAGACTTTGAGTGACTTGGCTAAGATAGAAGAAAGAGAGGTCCCTCATGGAAAGAGGAATATGCAGCAGGATCATGAATACAATGGAGGAAACTGAGCGTACAGAGGAATAAAGACTAAACATTTCGGAAGTAAATGGACAGTGTTCAGAAGACTAGGTAAGGGAGAGAGGCCATCTTGTTTGGTGACTCAAACAAACTCTGGAACTGGTTTGCTTGAGTTTGAATGTAGTTCTGCCACTTGAAGCTGTGCAGAGGAAGACAAATTAACCTCCCTGTGACTGTTTGTTTCCTCAGCTATAAAACTAAGGTAGTAATGATACCTACCTTATGAAGATGTTATAAAACTTACATAAGTTAACATATGTTAAACCTTTAGATAAACAGATGATATTTGCTATGCATTTAATTAAAAGTAGCTATTATTTTGAGGGTTGCTTTTTGCCTATGTAAAAAGATGTTTTCAAATATTTGTTATTTTAATAAACAGTATAATTTAACTTCAAGCATTTGTAGAAACAAATTTGAAATACAATAAATAACTTCTCTTGGAAGATTTCTCACCTGATTTTATAGATCAAGGAGTTTCATGTAATGCTGAAAGGAAATGCAGTGACAAATCAATAAGTCAACAACTAAATCCATCATGTGATACAAGGTAGCATAGATAACCAATAAACAAACACTACTATTGGCCCCTACTTTCTGCAATGATTTGTCTAGATGCCAGACCCAAAATCATTATGACTCTTATCCTGCATCTTCTCATTTTTCTGAAGTCTCTGAAAATTGTTGTTTTGTAAAAATTAGTTTTCTTTATAAAGATCCTTCTTTTAGTTCTAGGAGGTTCAGTGTTCTCACTCTGAGCATAAATGTGCATGTCAACTTAATGCTCAGTAAAATTACTTCATGAAATTGTCTTTCAATCCACCAGAAAGTTCTAACAAAACCTGGGTGGAGTATAAGAATTATATGAACTGAAGCCAGGCTTTAGTCCCTTATCTCAATGCTTTCCTACATGGTTCTGGTCAGAAGGGAATTTGTTAACATTTATTTACTCTAATGGAAAAGAGATTTTATGGTTTTAGATACTTTCATAAAATACTTCAGTCGGTACAGATGCAGTTTAGAACATTCTGGAAGGGCAAGTAAATAGTTTCAGAATGTAACATGAATAGACTAGGTGATATGACAGCCCAATATTTGCAAGAACATCCATCTTCTCTGTACAATAGATAATAGCATTGTATTTAATTTAAGTCTGATCTGACCTTAGATTTTTACCTTGATAATGAATTTTCTACTCAGCTTCTCAAGCATAGGAAATGAAGACATTAACAACTGCCTCATACAGTTGTAAGATCCTTTACAGAATAGTAGTGAATGTTAAATAAGCAACTATATGTAAAACTTTCAGGGACTGATTTTGAAGATCTACCACTTAAATTATTTCTACAAAATAAATCATGGACATTAAAAAGAATCACTTCAGGAGGCTGAGGCAGGAGGATTGCGAGTTCAAAGCCAGCCTCAACAACGGCGAGGTTCTAAGCAACTCAGTGATACCCTGTCTCTATATAAAATACAACATAGGGCTGGGGATGTGGCTCAGTGGTCAAGTGACCCTGAGTTCAGTCCCTAGTAACCCCCACCAGAAAAGAAAGAATCTCTAACATGTGAATACAGTTTTTATGTGTGAAACAAATAGATTAGTAGTTAATTTTATACATACATCAGTTGTAACCCTAGAACACATTAGAGATCAGTTCAGTCTTAAAAATGAAAGAGTGCAGGGCATGGTGGTGCACACCTGTAATCCCAGCAGTTTGGGAGACAAGAGAATCACAAGTTCAAAGCCAGTCTCAGCAATGGGGAGGTGCTAAGCAACTCAGTGAGACCCTGTCTCTAAATAAAACACAAAACAGGGCTAGGGATGTGGCTCAGTGGTCAAATACCCCTGAGTTCAATCCCTGGTACCCCCCCCCCCCGCTAAAAAAAAAGAGTAACTCCAGGATGGGACAGGGGTTATAAAAGATCAAACAGGCAATTATTGACTTCAGGCAGCTATATTGTCATCTTGTGTACATTTATGTCAACTAACATGCACATATTGAAGTTTTATAGTTAGTTTTTTATTTATTATTAATTTTTAAAACTTAGTGCCAAGACTACCCTGCTATTGAGTGGCTCATTTGATCAGATATGTGCTCCTGGTTTGATAAGCATGTTGGTGCACACTCAGCATTTTGGGGTGAGCTCTGTGGATTTACCTGTTTTCCCACATGTGCTACACTGGTGCAATGCTGCGCTTGTAATGGCTCACATTGATCTCTTGATTCTGTGGTTAATTAAGATGTATTTTGCAGCACAGCCCACGGATTCCAAGGCTCAGAGGATTAGTCGATAGTTTTCTGCAGCTCTTCCATTAGCAGGGCCAACTATCTTAAAGACACAGTCTGTTTTTGTTAGTGTATATTTTCTTATATTTCAAGAGATGATGCATTTAGCAGACAGAGATAGAGATAGGTGGGCAGTTTTGCCAACACAGGAACATCAATGGCTGCAATTCCATATCACAGCATTGCACACTGAGAAAACTGGGGCAGAATCAGCTGTCTGAAACTATGTACTAATCTGTAAAAAGAAGACATCTCATGTTGCCAGCATCATAGTATTGTTGTAAGTATCACATTCTTTAGAGTAAGAGAAAGTGCTTTGAAATCTATAAAGCATTATAGGTGAGGTTTGGAATAGGCACAATCAGTGGAAAATTCAGTATATTACTTTAAAATACACATAGAAGGAGAATGGGACAAATCATGAGAAGTAAAAGGAAGAAGTGAGAAGCTAGTAATTGGAGTTGAAGGCTTGGGAGGAGGAGGATGCAGGAGAGTAAGACAGAACAAAGCTGAGAAATTAACTGGAAAATAAAAGAGGGTTATGTACAGGAGAATAGAAATAAAGAGGGAGGACAGAAAATGCATGATGTAAAACAAGCAAGAGTGCTCACTTTGAACAAATCCAATACATTTGGACAATTGTGCTGCAGACATTTCAGCTATTTCTGTGCCAAAGAACTACTAATGTCTGAACTTGCTCATGCAGGTTTATAAAGATCATATTGATGTCATAGCAGAATGAATACCCCCTTATTTTTCTAAAATCTCCTGGTGATTGAATATAACACTGTTCCTTCACTGGACAGATAAGGTCTCATGGTTATAACCCTCTTATGGAAGCATTTACTTGGCCAATGGTTTTATCACCATAAACCTTCAAAGGATCTGGCAGATGGTGCTTGCCATTGCCATGTTGTTCTAAACTGTGTTTCTATGTTTCTGGAAAGGAGAAAGCCCTGTGCTCAGCAGCTGAGCTACTGCATCCAGATTAAAGAAATAGGATAATGGAGTTTGGGTAATTTGTAAAGGAAATATTTGGTTACTTACGAACTGACCTATGAAAATAATTAGACACATTCTGTCTGTTCACTCTGTAGGCATGAAGAAAAGAAAAGAATGATTGATTGATTTCACTGACCACATTTAAAAGAATTTATTTCAGAGAGGTAAGGGAAATGCACATGTAACTAGCTATGTAGCTGAGACCCAAATGTATAGGAAGATGGATTTCCTATGTTGTTTGGTGAATGTATTTCAGTCCCTACTATTAAAACTAAAACACATAGTGAAGCTGTAAGAAACTGGACTCTAGTTTCAGATAACTATCAGGCACATTTACCCACCATTTCCTAAATTAAAAAAAAGTGATTAAATGCCACTTTATGTTGTTAATATGTAATTTGGGGGAAGTATATTTTCTTACTTTAGTCCTCATGTAAATAAATAAATCAGGTGACTTAATGAAGAATCATTTCTTCATTATGATTTCACACCCATTGTGGGTATAGAGTAAACATGTTAATGATGACATTATGATCCCTTATGGATATAATACATCTACTATTGGGATTACTGCATTTGATGGTAAGATTTGAATTAACTATTCAGAATCACATATGGAAAATCCCAAGTGTCTGTCAGCAAAATGAATGGTGAGTGGTTTATTCTTCCATAAGGACTTGCCCCATTCTCCAAATCATTTTTCTCAAAGAGGATTAAGTCTTTGTTGCCTAAATATCAACAGAATGCAATTCAAGGATAGATTCTTGCAGGACAATACAGAAAATAATTTATAGCACTGTGTATTTCTCCTGAACTGTACTAGATATTTAGAGTTTCAGAATTTAACTTTTCAAGTTTTAAAGATTTGTTAATAACTCCAAAACCCATTTCAAAGGAAAGTTGAAGCTTTTGCCAAGACTGGGACTTGAAGCACATGGAAGGAACTAGGCATATGGAAGCCAATCTCTGGTCTACCACCCAGCAACCACAGTACAGCATGAATTCAGTTCCCCATTTATGTCCATGAACTCCAAAACCCTTATTGAGAGTTGGAAAGGAGAAAATAACATAATATTCAAGAATTAGGGAATTAAAGAAGGTCTCACAGATAAATTATGAGAATATCAGGTGTAACTTTTTTAAGTATAATTTTCCTTCTCCAACCCTGAGAAATTTCTGCATAGGATTTAAACCAAAGTGACAAGTGGATGGCAAATATTAACATCATTAGTAAGTAGAAAAGCTGTGATTTAAATCTATATTTAACTTCCAAACCCATTCCTTCCTCTCTATGTGCTACAGTCTGTGACACATGCCTTGCTCAGGAGTTTGTTCCTCTCCCAATCTCAGATCCTACTATTCAGCTTACCTTTCTCTGTATGAGCTCCAGAGGCCTTAGTTGAGTATTTTGGTGCCTACTTTGAGTTGCTGTTCCTTCTTCTCCCTGACAATATTATACCCTTTTGGAGTGGGCCTTCCTGGACCTCTGGGATACTGGTCTACTTTTATTTTCTGGAGATTAGACAGTTTTGTAAACCTATGACTCTTGCTCTTGGGGAGTTCAGTGTTAGCTTTCTGGAGGATTCTGAGTCTTACTTTTGTGGAAGCAGAGCACTGGGTCACTCTTAAAAACATACTTCCTGGAGAGAAGTTGCATGTCTCTCAAATCCCATAGGGATCTCTACACTTAGACTGAGAAAGAAGCTGCTAATGGAGTTTAAAAGGTTACCTTCATTAACTGAAAATAAATTCAAGCGAATGGCCTTCCTTCAAAGAAGGCACATTCAGAATGGGCATTGTTAAATGAAATGAAAGACAGATTAGTCCCTGCAATGTTTTCCTACTCCTGTTCATAAATGTCTGCCACCTCCGAGTCCTCCGTGGAACCTGGTTAGTGTTCAGGGCCCCTATAATGTTTGAAGGTAAGCTCAGATCAATTTCCTGCATCTTTCCTGCCATAGTAAATCATTTATTGGGATGAATGTTTTACAAAGTCAGGCAAGAGGAAAACTCATGAAAAATAAATATGATAAAATACCCTATGCAGTCTTGCAGCAGTCTTAGTAGAGGCTCCATCATGTTTCAACTCTGTGGTACTGAAGCAGGGGGAACATTTCTTTCCTCTCATTTGGTCTGTCTGTGGCCAGTTGAACTCAATTAACATATGGTGCCACTAAGGTCAAGAGGGTGCATTTTATTTCCTCACATATTGGGTGATTCACTCTGTTCTGTTCCTCTTGGTCTGATCCAACAAGCCACAGGGGCAGTGAGTTGTCACAATAGGGAGTGGACCAGGCAAGGTAGATGGATTCATGTTTACTTATTCTTACAGAAAACAAAACAAACAAGCAAACAGCAAATAAACAAAGGAAGCAAGGAAAATACTTCATTAGGTGGGTCAAGCAAGCCTTATTTTTAAGAATTGGCAGAATTATATGCAAGTTTTGTACATTCATATTTAAATGTTCTTTAAAAATAACTATTTCAACCAGTGGGCAAAGGTACAAGATTTGATTTTCTAATAATAAAGCTATTTTGCAACTGAATATTTGAATTATATCCCTTGGGCTTATACTGTGGCATAATAGCCATTAAAATAAAGCAAGCAAAAACCTCTTGTGAATAGCAGTAGTGATAACAGAGGTCCCTGATTACGTTAGCTCTGCCCACCTTTGCTCCTGCCTTTGCTACACACTCTCACGCTTCTGTTGCCAGAAGATAAAATGACGATGAAGGTACTAAATTATATGCCTCTATTATATGCCTTGATATATCTCATTATCTGATTGATTTTAATCCTCATGGTTACCTATGAAAATTGGTAGAATTATTCTTATTTTTCTGATAAAGAAAGTGAGACTAAGGGGGTGGGGAGCTTGGTGATAGAGTGCTTGGCTAGCATAAAAGGGGCCTTTGGTTGGATTCCCAACACTGCAGACACACACACACACACACACACACACACACACACACACACACACGAGCCTTAATAATGTGCTGAAAATTATATAATTAGTGAGGATGGTCTAGTCCTCAAATTGGGACAGTCTGAAATTTGGATGGTGCTTTGTAGACATTCTAAGACTGGACAGGTAAAGGTAGAAAATATGTCTAACTAAGGTAGAGAAAAGGACATCAGTCATGTGAGGGGACAAGCAGGAGTGGAGACAACCAGAGTGAATGACAGAGTGGAGAAGCAAGCACGCTGATCCTTGGGTGTTATACCAAAGGAGGGTTAATCACAGGAAACGCCTCCTAAATTTCTTGTGTAGATAACACCTTGACATGGTTGTACCATCTTGACTGGTTTTTGATTAAATCTCTCCAGAGTCGTCCTTTGGGAATTCATGCAGATTCTCTGATGATGTCTTTTGTCAAGACAAGGAACTCAGAATATTTCTGATTATCATTTCATTCCCAGAAGCATTTAGTAGATTTGAATTAATAACTCTTTTCTATACCTCCACTCCTTCACTCCACCCAGTCCATCTGCTACACTGCCATTTATTAATCTAAGGAGAACTTTGCATTCATCAAATCATTACCCGATTCAAGAATATCAATGGTTCACACTGATTTTCAAGGCTTTCTGAAATAATTTCATATTTTATCTATCCAGTCACATTTCCAACTCCTCCCCCAGCACGTACACTCTTTGCAGAGGCCATGTCTTAGTATTTGCAGTAGGCACATCTCTACCTGTTCATCTCTGCTTACATGATCTGTTGTTCTGGAATTTTTTTCAGCCTTGATCTGTAATTGTGAATCCAGTCATTTAAATATATTGTAATTCTTAGAAAATGGGGGACTACAAAGCACTATTAAAAATAGTTTTCATGGACTCAAAAATCATATAGACTATTGCTAGCCTTTTAAAATAATTATTTTTGTACATTTTGTTCAGCATTGCACATATAGTATTACAAATATAAGCCATATTATATAAAAAGCTTTCTACCTTCTTACTGATGTGATAGGTACTTTCCATATTGTTATTTTAAAAAATTGAGTTCTTTAGCCGGGCGCGGTGGCTCGAGCCTGTAATCCCAGCACTTAGGGAGGCTGAGACAGGAGAATCGCGAGTTCAAAGCCGGCCTCAGCAATGGCGAGGCGCTAAGCAACTCAGTGAGACCCTGTCTCTACATAAAACACAAAATAGGGCTGGGGATGTGGCTCAGTGCTTGAGTACACCTGAGTTCAATCCCCAGTACCAAAAAAAAAAAAAATTGAGTTATTTAATAATATTCCATGATATTTAATTTATGAAAGCAATACTATCATTTGAGTTTTCTCCTAATTTTCTTAAAATTAATAATCTTGTAATAAATATATTTAAATGTAGAAAAATATTTTTGTGTACCTTTGATTTTTTTTTTTTTTTTTTTGCACTGTACTCAGGGCCCTGTATGTGTTAGGCAAGTGCTCTACCTCTGAGCTACATTTTTAGCCCCTGTATCTTTGATCCTGTCCTGAAGAATTTTAGGTGTGAAAATATTATTTCTAATATGAAGATTAGAATATTTTCCAGTTAGAATATTTCCAAAACTCTTAACATACATATCATTGACAGACTCTTTTCCTAAAAAATAATTTCACTTTCTATCTACATCTAGAAACTTCAAATGTTATCTAAACTCATCCTAAATATAAGCATTATTAGTTTTACCATTCTTCAGTCTTATACGTTTATCATTTTAGTTGATTTGATACTAAGTTTAAAGTTTTAAACCCGTATCTATGAGTCATCCCTCTTTTTTCTGTGATTTTATTCCTATGAGCTTTGTCTATTTTCTTGCTTTTAAGAAAGAAAATATTTAAAAGAGTTAAAAGAGAAAATTAATATTGCCTAATTTTTGTGCTTCCCAAATTTTCTAGAATTATATTTTTAAAATATAAAAATGGTAAACCTAATTAAAAACTTATTTTTAATTAGTCAGTTTTCTGGTTACTTTTAAAAAGAAACTGTAAAGAAGCTGAGTCATACATAGGGGGATTGTTGCCACTTTTCTGTTTGCCAAAGAGCTTGGATCTCTGAGCCAGGGACTTGGACGTGAAGGGGTAGTAAATTAAACTTTTTATGTTTCCTTTTTTCCTTTAGGTAGGAAGATGGGTTTAATATAAAACATGGGTAGGCTTCCATCTATTTTTTTGTTTGTTTGTTTTAATCTCATTCCAGACCCTGGCCAAAAAGACTTTCTTCTAATTTTAGTTGCCTTTAAGAATACAGAAATGATATTTTTCACTGGAAGCCTAACCAAATGCTAGTTACCCATTGAAGTGATTCCCAGCAAAGCTAGATCAGGGCTCAGTTGTTTTAATGTTTAATTTTAATGTCTGAGTATATCCAGTTCAACAATAGGCATTCCTGTGTTTTTATAAACAGGTTCTGTTTTTTCTTTAGCAAGATATGAAATGATAGTTGTCCCAAGGACTTTCAACTTGGATATTTATGGGTGAGAAATAGAGTCAAAATATCAGCTGAACTATTACAGACCTATTGGAATTGAAGAGGATTATGTTTTAACCTTTCTGAGCCTCAGTTTTCTCAACTGTAAACCCTCAGAGGGTTTTAATTGAATGAGATCATGTGCATTAAACTCAGAACTTCAGATTCTTTTGTATCTTTCTTTTTTAGTACATGTTAATTATATAGAATAATGGATTTCATGGTGGCACATCTTTCTTTAGTATCCAACTTTAGCATTGAAATATGGATTTAAGTACTTGCCCCATTTTGTGAATGGGAATCCTTCTGCTATGAGCTCCTTTCTTTCCTACATGCATGTATCTTTAGACCTAGGATATGTTTGGCATCAGAACTTCATAGAACATATATTAAATAATTTCTTGCATTGCCAGTGAAGAAATACATTTTTTATCTTTAAGTCTAGAGTAAACTCTAAGTTTGATCATGATAAATAAAAAGTAGAAAATCAGTAAAGTTGTTGAAAGCCAGTGACCCAGAGGAGCACCCAGTGATATAGGGTATTTCTCTTCCAACAGGCTGTACCTGCTTCAATCTCATGTGTAGATTTACCTTAGACAGAGGGGTCTTGAGTCAGTCTGTGACAGATCTGGCTTGGTGTTCCCCATACTTGCAGAGCCAATGTGCAAAACTAATGCTCAGGCACCCAGCCATTGCACATCTCCTTCAGGCAGCTGTTAAGAGTGATGTTGCAAGACACATTGTAAGAAATGAAGGCTTCACAGCTGTTTGGAAAGATTTCCTCTAATTTTCAAATGGTAATATAATTTTCAAATTTTCCAACTTTCAGGCAAGTTTCCCAAGCATATTATATATGGATCCAAGGTGAAAAGGGTATCCACTTCATCCCTAGTTAATTTCATAAAATGTATTTGGTAACTAGCTAGCATTTCCTTTATCCAGTGAGAAAGGCTTAATATCTTTCCATATGATTTATGCTGAGTTTCATACCTTACCCTTTAACTTGAAAAACATATCTGTTTATAGAATGTTGATAAACAGACCTGATACCATATGTTTTTATATTTTTTACATTAATTCAGATCTTTTGGAAACAGTCAAGTCATGGTACTTATGTGAGAGCTTTGCTGTACCCATATTGTTTATCTCTTATCTTTAGAGTTATACAAATGCATAACTTTAATCAACCAATACCTGGAAGCATCACAGGTATTGATGCTTTCATCAAGCAATACCTGGAAGCATTCAAAACAACATAGTTAGTCATCGGACAATGAACTAACCACTCCCTATATCACTTTCCTATTGAATAGAAGCTTCCAAAATTGTTTTCTATTTTATGTCCATGTTTTCATAGAATCATAATGAGAAATTATGAAGAAATGGTGTCTTCTCAGTCAATTATCATGGAATTTGCACAAAATTTAGTAATGCCCAAGGCATGTTCTTAGAGTTGATTGGTACCAAATAAGTTAATTTATAATACTTTTTGAGATTTCAAAAATTGAGCTCCTTTTGCTTTCCTTCACTTTAAAAACAGAGTGTTGAGAAAATTGACTAGGGTATAGAATTTGAAAACTTGATTGATGACATAAACTAATTATCCTCCCTTGCTCTATTCCTGTTAATGAGATGTTTACAGCAGATATCTAGAAGTTTGTCTCAGAAAGAAAACACAATCTATTAATGAGGGGTTTTATAAATACTTCACTCATCAATTGTTAGTAAATCACGGCAACTAAAAGCACAGTCTTGCTCAGCAGATTTTGAGTGTGTCAATAGGCACAATGGTGCCTGAAGGACTGAGTATCACCTTTGCCCATACCATTTGGTGAGACTAATTAACTGTGCCATTTTGCATAATAGCATCCTAAAGAAATATTTTATTATGGGGTTCATATTTGCCATATTCTAGATAAACAATGTGCACCCATCTATATTATCCCAAATAAAAGATACCTTTAAATTGTTCTATGACCACTAGGTATTGTTAAACTTTAACAATTATGCCTTAGATATATTATCGTTATAGTATTATTATAATACTAAGGTAATATTCTCATGAGAAGATACTTCTTTTCTCTCTGATTGATTCATTGAAGAAGCTCATGTTTATCTCATACAGGCTTAGAAACGAGAATGACTTTTGAACTGTGGTGTCTGGTGAATTCGTAGAAAACTCCATGTCTATAGCTAAAAGAAATTTCCTACCAAATGTATGAAAAAAATAAGACTAATATTTAAATAGCATGTGAACTCTTCAAAGTCTTTTTTTGCTTCAGTGTGCTTTTTAACTCCTCACAGTGAATGAAGGCAGAGGGATGTTTGATATTTTCTCATTATTAAGATGAGAAAACCAAAACAAAAAACGGATTAGCTGAATTGAATGAAATAACAATTCTTATCATTTTCTGGATCATAGAATCTTTTAGGAATTTGATCATACCTATGCCACGCTCCCTTAGAAAATGTATATAGAAGAATGTATAAACATGTTAGCATATAATTTTAGGTGGTCACCTCTTGTCTTGGTAGTAAGTATCATTTCACACAGTGAGTCCAGTTCATTGGAATTTCAAATCTGGCTTTAAATGTTATTTTTCCAAAAAAATAATAAAAAAAATTTTAAAAAATGTTATTTTTCCTGCTCCATCTTATTTACTGACTGTGACAGAAATATGTTCTTATTCTTTTGCTCTTACTTATTTACTGACTGTGACAGAGATATGTTCTTATTCTTTTGCTCTTACTATTGTGTTAAGATTAAGTATCTATTTTTTTTTTTTTTTTAGGAAAAATACTTCACATTTCTTTTTCCTATATACAATATGCTTCTGAGCTATATAAAACTTCTGTAAATTAATTCTGCTCATTTCCTCTTCTACACTATTTCTACTAAGGTTCCTTTCCATTGTTTACTTTCCTCATCCCTATGGGATGTGGAGACAGCATATGCTGATATTATGGTTTCAGACTGTACAACTTGTGCTTCACACATCAAAGAAAAGGAATTTGGTAAGCTGTGCCTTATTTTCCTGTTCTGCCACCAAAAAGCAATAAACTAATTAAATTTTTAAGTATTATTCTCCTGATGCCAATGTTAACTGAGAGGGCAGAGTCCATATAGCTTATGGGCATTACTTTATGTTTCTATCAATTGTCTTTGAGCTTTGGAGAAAGAACAGAAAGAGATAAGAGTTGAATGACAGTGTATGACTCTCTTAAAAATATATTACACTAAAGCATATGTCTCTTGACACTGCATTGCCTTTTTTCTTGTTTCTGTACATTTTTTTTTTCTGTTTGCATGTAGTACTCTGAAACAGAATAGCATCTTTTTCTATGTCATTCTTCCCTAAAATAAAACTTCATTAAAAATTAATCCAAGGCTTTTATATTTTAATCATTTACTCTATCATTTTTATCACTAGATTTCAAATGAAGGAGAGTCTGTGAATTAGAAAAGCTGCAAACCCTTTCATATGAGTACTTAAACACAATCATTATAATTAATTTCAATACAGAGTTTGAGTATTCTGCCATCCCTCTTAGCAATTCTAGTTGAGAGATGTACAGGCCAGATTTGGTTGTATGTTTATTTTATTGGATAATTGATTCTTTGTTCTACTCTTCATTTGAGGAAGGCTAGAAATGTAGTAGCTCTCTGCTCCCTGCAATCTATAGTTAAGACCCCGTTTCCTCAAAGCTCATGCCAAGTGAGGAGTTCCACTCTTTATCCGTACAAACCACAGTTCAAACAGTTCAATCCCATGGTTCTTATTTCACCCTCTCAGTAAGGACGATAAAGCTATCATTTCAATGGTGCCCTTGACATTTTTTTTCCTCATGCTTATTGTATCCTTGCTGATTCCTTTGGACATCTTGAGGACTCATTGGACAATACAAGCAATCCAGGGTTGTAAATGGAACGAACAGAAAGAGGAATCTTTGGGGAAATTGAGAGATGAGCGCAGAAGACAGGAGTTGGCCACGAACAATCAGAAGTTAGAAGACAGGAATAGCCAGGAAGTGAAATCCATGGCACTTCTCTTAACCAGCCTGTTTGAAAATATATCCAGGTTGGAATTTAACCTTTTGTCTTATTTTCCATTCATCTGTCTAACTAGGTTTTAATTTTGTTTTCTTCTCTCTCTCCCATTTATCTCATTTTCTTTTTTTCTTGGGTTTTCATTCTTTTCCCTCCTTACTCTCTGTCTACTAATATGTGCATTTAAATAGATTGCCCCTGTGTAGTAATTCCTTATGATTTGTTGAAATTTTACCTCATTGATAATTCTTACGGCCTTCACAAGTAGGCCCAGCAAAACATAGCAAATAATCTTATGTATCTCTGATTAGACCACCTTATCCAAATTATCTCTCTTAGCAAAACTATATCAAAGTATGCACAGAAAGCAAAGAAGTATACACGATGATCAAAATCATCGTAAATGAGTAGCAATACAGTCACAATAATTAGCATAAAATCTGTTAAAACTCTTAAGGAGGCTTTTTTGTTACCTAATGAGGTCAATGTTGACATCTTTTGTCATTGTCATCAGCTCAATTCTACCACAGTCAGTAACTACTTCTGTATAATTCTTTTGGCCTTTTGCTAATGATGTTGCTGCTTTTTAGTCCCAGAACAGTTGCTTCAGCTCCAGGCATGATATTCACCATAAAGACAGAAACGGGTAGGAAGAAGCGAAATGTGTTATGACACTCATCTATCCCTTTCCTTTGGAAAACTAGAAGCCTTCCCTGAAGTTTCCAGTAAACTGTGCATCACAGTAGCCATATTTCTTGCCATTCCTGCCTCTCACTTACCATAGTGATTAAAAAAAAGAAAAAGATTGTTTAGTTTTCCCAGTATCCATAGTGAAATACACAAGTATGAGCATGAGAAAAGTGAGTGAGTCAACTTGTGAATGGGGTCAGCCATCTTCCTTTACTGGAAAGTAATTACACAAAACTTGAATACATACATGCACCTATGCTAACAGGGAAAATAGCAACATAAAGTATACAAGTCACAGTCCAAAAGAAGAAACCATAGTGCTACAATGTTCATGCCCAATAGTGTACCTATGGCAAATTTTTTCCTGTTTCTCATTTCTCTTCTGAAGTATGAATTTGAATTCATCACTAAATTTGGCTATTAGTAAATGCATAAAGATGGAGAAAAGCTAATTATGACTTTATCAACAGGATATCTGACCTCAACTATCAGAAATTATTCTATAAATCTTTGCTCTTGTCTGATTTCCCTGAACAACCTACCTCAAAGATGACTTTAAACTGAGTCTAATTGTCTTATTAACCTTTCTCTTGCTACCACTGAAGGTCATTTTGGAGCTTTCTTCTCAGCTGAGAAGGTGAAGAGTATGTTGGCCTCCACATGTCTTTCCCATTCTCTCACACTAGAGCCTGAGTTCTGCCATATTCAGGGACACTGGTGAAGCTGTGACTCCTGTGACTGTTAGGAAGAACTCTCTTATATGATGCCCTAAGTAGGTAACAGGAAATATGGGTAGGCATGAGGTAGTGCAGAGACCGTGGAGTCCCTTATTATAGAGCTGAAAAAGACAGGCAGGAAATATGTCTCAGAGCTGCTGAGCAGGCATCTGAGGAGAGTTTTTTGGGCCCTTATGTCCTTAATTGCTTTAGTTTGCGCCTTCTCTGATTATGTAAGGAACAAATTGATGAATTATAGGTCTGCAGTGAAGGTAATCATTTGTTAGTTGAAGCAAGGTGTCTTGCCTTGATTGCAGTGTTCAGCATCGAATATGTTCAGTTCACCTCAGATCCAGGCGTTGAGATATAAATTATGTGAAATGTTTGTGAATTTGTATAAATCAAACGTACTATTGAAAAGCTGCAGGTTGTAAACTAAAAGAGGTGGGTTTTAGTTTAAAAGAACACATTATTCGGCTTGTTAGTGGAGAATGGAACATAATGTTTTTGCGTGCCTACTATGTGACAAGCAAAATAAGCCTGAAATTATTTTCTATCTTCATTTCAAAAAATGAGACAATTAAAGCTCACAGGGCCAAATAATTGGCCAGAGTTCACACAAAGTGGGGTTGAGGAGAAGCTCAATACATTTTTCCTATTGTTCTTTGCTGTGTTCCATAATCGAAAGGTATTCAAGTTTATTCTTCCAGTTATATGTGGATTACATAACTTTATAAAGGGAACTATCATGGACATTTTACCTGTTCTGTAATAGCAGCCCTTAGATATACAGCAGGGCCATACATTTCTTTCAGGACCTGCTGAGGTATTTTGCTTTCTCCTAGAATAATCGAATATCTAAGACTCCTTCTGATGAAACGACCCCTCATCCCCCAGCCCATGATGACACTTAAATGAAAAGCTATACAAGATTCTTTTCGACTTCCTAACATACAATCTATAAACCACTTACCCTTCACTGATTATGAATTAACTGATGTAACAGCTTTGCTGTCACAGCTGATGAGAACCTAAAATTAGTGCTCCCAGGTGTGTTTTGGTAGGCACACAGGGCAAGTACATTCTGAGCCCTTTCCTTTTCCTGGATGCATCTCCTTGAGATTAGAAAATATGGTAAAGTGTACATGCTGCACAAATGCCAAGGAATCTCATGAAGTTAGAAAGAGGGGAGACCAAGAAGCCACTTTGGCCTGGGTGGTCCTTTGTTCAAAAGACTCGGGTTCTATGTGTCACCAGGCTGTTCTTTCTAGGAATCTATTGTCCAGCATCTAGAGCTAGACTCAGTCTCATTCTGAGTTGTGTACCACCTAAGTGCACTGGACCCACCATGAAATCTTGTACACAGAAGAAATACTCTCTAGCTTTGAAAATTTCTCAGCAAATGTGAAATATGACATCCAATTTAATGCAGTATATTATCTTCATAAGCTTAGTATAGAAGTCACAGGGTGGCAAGCCTTTCTTTGTTCAGAGCTACTCTCATGTCCCAGTGAAATGAGAGCATTACTCTTGTCTGCCTCATTTGTCTCAGCCTTTACATAGGGGATTAAGTGGATTTCCCAAGATCTGGAGAACAAGTAGAGGGAAATGCTGTTATAAGGAGATTGGATATGGTGCTTGTCCACACTGACAGTGTTCTTCTTTTTTTGTTGAAGGAATAGGATTATTCTGGAATGCTTCCATGCCTAATTTTTCCTTCCTTGAAGTGCTCAGGAATACAAGTCAATATGTATTTACCCAAATTATATGAATTGTTATTATTTCATCAACACAGTTGTTCCTCTTGACATTTGTAGAGTGCCCTTTAGTAGTTTTTTTTTTTTAAAGAGGCAATGCTTATAATTTCCTAGTAAACAGGAGAAGGTTTATACACTCTTCATAGGTAAGATCTTTGAAGTACAGGGTGATTAAATATGCATAGGTGGGTAATGAGGCACCTGGCGAGTGTCATCTAAGTGGATGTGAAACAATTTAGAAGATTGAGTCATTCTTTCCTTGAGCCTACATTTATTAAGTGTCCTGTATATGCCAGACACTATTCAAGGTGCTGTGGATGAAAGATAAATAAGATCATAAGATATCCTACCCTCATAGAGCTCAAAGATTGAAAGCAGGAATCATTTAAACAATTAAGAATAGTATAACGTTCCAAGTATTTTAATAGATTTTTGTATAAGCACAGTGATGGCTCCTTACAATGGATGTGCTTAGGGATTAATCCCTGAACTCTGTAACATGCCATACAAAACCACATGTGTGCATGTACACATATATGCTGTATGTAAGTATACACTTTTGTTTTTCTTGAGAGAAAGTCTAAGTACCCTTAGTATAAGGCATTATTAGGAATCAGGGTGTAGTATTAAGAAAGTCTTAAGGGGAGAGACCCAGAGACTTATAAACACTTCCTTGTTCCAATTGATTTTCTTTCATGAAGTTTCCAAGAGCGATACTCATGAAGGAAAAATTATCTATGGGCCCTGAGGCAGACCTTTCTGGTAAAACTGCCTGAATGCTTGATTAGGACCAAATTCAAGCCAGGATTGGTTCCCCCATAAACCTCAATCATACCATTAGCCATCCCATGAGTAAAGATAGCCAAATAGTGTCTTAAAGTCTGTTATATCAAATGAGCTAGTCCTCCTCTCTCGCTGAGGGAGAGAAAATTACATGGGGGATGGTGAGAGACAGCTGGCCCTTTGCCTCTTGGTGATGGGGTACAGGCCAGGGGCTGGTGTTGGGAAACATTTGAACAAGCTGAGATTTAAATCATAAATAGATTGGATAAGATACAGTGGCAGAGGATATTTTTAGAGAAAGGTTGGTGATAAAAGCTCCCCTGCCACCAAGTGATGCTTCTTAAGTGGTGTCTAAAATTTTTGCACACACACCAAACATACATAGACACACACACACACACACACACACACACACACAGGTCTTATATAGTTTTAATCCTAAGAAATGAGATTGACAGATGACTAATTTTTAAGTCATTAATCCTTCTATTTGAACTTTGTTATTGGATTAAGACGACATCACAGTAGGTACATGAGATAAACAAGGTTGGCTTAAGTATGAGGAGTGGACAAGCTCAGTGCTGGTGAGTCAGGGGAAGAATGGGTTAAAGGGAACTGATGAATCATTACATTAGGTTGCAAGAAAAAGAAAAGGACACTAGCTAATTTCAGCAGAGTCAGCAGATGACCAGTCCCAGATAAAAATAAGGGAGACTGTGCAGCAGAAAGTCCAGCTAAGGTCTAGCCAGAAAAGTCTGCTTCCAATAGTACCACTGATATATGGCCCTTGGCCAGTCTCTATCTCTGCCTCTTTTCACCACGTCAGGTTCACCACAAGCACCATGAATTCTTGTGTTTTGAAACTCTTGTTTCATTGTTTCCTCATTTTCAGATTCAAGGTCACCTTATCCAGAGATCTCAGGTTAATGGAGTAATTTGGATTCCAACAAAAAAGGAGGAGGCAACAGCTAAACCCTTTTGGCTTTTCCAGCAAGTGGAAGGGCCTGTCTTGAATGAATGAGTACATCAAGGCATGTCCTTGAGGAAGAACCATGTAGATACTAAACAGTTAGAAAAACATCATAGGCATCTCCTACAGTGAGGAAGCCTTTTGTTTATTCTGAAATCTCAAGTACAGTTCTTGGCTCTATGTTGACTAAACCCAGGAACATGTGAGGAATCTCATATTCAATGTTGGAACAGATTAGCTGCTTAAGAAGCCCAATGACTCTCAAAGACATTTGGACAAATTTAAAGTATGTAAACAAGTGGCATGATAGCTACTGAAACTGCTTAATAACAGCTAAGAGTGGGTCAGCCAAGTCTACTGCTGGTGAAATGTGACTTTGGAAAATTCTCTCCATTTTAATCATCCTCAGTATTTTCATCAATAAAATACAGGGGTGTTTCTGTTTATTATTTGTCATTATATAAACATTCATGGGTGCATTGGATACTCTCTGTACCTTCTTCATGATAGTCAGTGTTCTTGGTGTTATATAACAACAGCAAGCAATGCTAATCAGTTCCCTTCTTTCATAAAGCTGATATTAGATAGTATAGTTACTAAAGTTGGGGAGAGCCATATGAGGAGAGTGAGAATTAATAATTCTATTTGGAATATGCCTAATTTCAAATGACTTAAGCAACCAAATAGAAATGTCAGAGGAAAGATGAGAGAGAACTGAAAATAAAATTTTGAGTTGTAGAAGCATATCGTGTGGTGCTTACAGCCACCTAATGGAATGAGAGTGTCCAAATTGTGAATGCAAATTGAGAAGAGGGTTGGAGAGTTAAAATTGGGGTGCTCTAATACTTAGAGATTTTTTAACTCATTGAAATACGTTGAGAATAAAACTCCTATGATATAGAAGACACTATAGAAGGAATGTGGACATCAGGAAGAAAGTGATTCAAACCTATCAAATGAACCATTGTGTTTAGAAAGGCTCTTTCATTCAAGTGATAATGATGGGAATCCAACTGAAGGGGACTGAGAAAATAACAAAGATAATCATGTGGAAACAAATTGTACTCAACTCTTTCAGGAAATATTGCTAGATGTCTAGTGCTAAATGCTGTTGTCACCAATGGATTTCTCCTCATTATCTGTGTCCCCATAAAAGGATCAAGATTCAAAGTCATCAGAGAAAACAATTCATTAGTTGAATCTATATCACATGCTTTTACTTTGGACGGGGGACAGTAAAGAACAAAGTTTCATAATGGGAGGTAGAGTCTTTGCTCTCAATAAGACTTTACTGTAGGAAATTACCCAGATTATGTGATCCCCGCATAATTGAATTCATGGTTCTCTCCACTTTGCCTTTATGCATCCATTATGATTTTCCATTCCAAATACACCACCATCATTTTGACCATCATTCTCTCTCATCTTCTGTTTTTTTTTCTCTTCCAGCCTCTATCTCCTATGAACTATCACTATTAAATGGATTCTTATTTACAATTCTGATCATATCACTTTCTGCTAGAAAAACCTGCACTTTCTCCTCATTGTGTATAGAATAAAATCCAAACTACATTGTATAGAATCCAAGGCCCATTATGATTAAGTTGTAGCCATTTCTTACTAGGCTTATTTTCCAACATATTTTAAAGTATCTCTTGATTCAGCAATACACACTTACTATTAAATATGTATTTTTTATTTTGCATGTTATTTTTTCTTATCCCTGAAATGGCCTCCATCCCTGTGTACTCTTTTTTTTTAAACATTTATTTTTTAGTGGTAGGTGGACAGAATATCTTTATTTTATTTTTATGTGGTGCTGAGGATCGAACCCAGTGCCTCACGCATGCCAGGCAAGCGCTCTACCACTGCGCCATAACCCCAGCCCCCTGTGTACTCTTTTAATAAACCTTCCAGAATTCTACTTTAGAAGGAATTAGTTCATTATTTTCTTAATGTTTGTAGATGTTAGCTAGCAATTTTATATGTATGTGTGTATGAGACACAGCAAGTCAGACTATAGTCTCAGTTTCTAAGTTGGAGTTTAGTATTTATGTTACCTAGAAAACAAAGCCTCCTGGTTTGAAATTTCTGTAGCCTGTAGTTCTATAGTCCCAAGTGCGAAGATTTCAGTGAATTTCCAGAGAGCTTACATGTCTTGGTCACTACTCCCCTGGAGTCCTGAAAGCTGTCTTCCTCCCAAATGACATTGAATTCAAATATGAATGTTGGCCTTTTCTCATGTTTCACCAAAAAAAAAAAAAAAAATCAATCCATTAATCAATCACAACAACAAAGGAGTCAAACAACAACAAAACCCACTGAAGATGCGATATGACAGGCAAAGTTCTGCTTTCCCCAGAGACATTATTCAAGATTATGTATCAGCCATTTCTATGCTTAAATAGTTCTCTGCTGTTCCATCAGTGGAGAGGTTCCTCATTTACCCTGTAGACAGGGACCACCTTTACACAGCCTTCTGAATAAATGGCTTTCTCTCATTATATTACTTTTTGGCATTGTTTAACTTTGTTTAGTTACTCAGGCTTCTAAAACACTTGTGCTTTGGGGCTCATCCTCTGTGCAGAGTAGTCTATCAAGGCTTAGTTTCAAAAATACTTCTCATCTTGCTGGACACAGTAGTGTACTCCTACAATCCCAGCAGCTTGGGAGGCTGAGCCAGGAGGATCTCGAGTTCAAAGCCAGCCTCAGCAAAAGCAAAGTGCTAAGCAACTCAGTGTCCCTAAATAAAATACAAAATAGGGCTGTAGATGTCAAGTCAGTGCCCTTGAGTTCAATCCCCAGTAAACTCCCCGCCAAAAAAATATAAAACCAACTTCTCTTTCCCAAAGGGACTATTAGAGATAAGCTGTTAGAACATGCCTTCTTACATTGTTATGTTTTTGTAGCACTCTCCTCTCTTCCACTAGGCAGCAGATTGTTCAGCATGTAGAGACAGAATCATATCCATGTATTCTGTGGGGGAAAGCACAGTGCTTGATACTGAATAAATATGCATTGACTGAGTGGTTGATAACTGATTCTTCAAGGTCATTATTTCTATTTTTCCAAATAATTTTTCCTAAGTTCATCAAAAATGCTTCTAAACATGCCTTTTAGTTATGAATAAGTATAGGCACATAATAAAATATGACAGTTTGAAAAATAATTGTCTTAACAAGAGTTAGCCCAGACTCCTGATTCTAATGAATAGGCCATCGGATTGCATTGAGGTCAGAGTTAGGGGCATTTCTGTTTGGCACCAACATGGTGACTGATGTTTGTGTTAGTTTCTATTTATTGCATCTAAATCAAAGATAATAAGAAATCTTTGGGCTTCAGGACAAATAGGTGTGTAGCCTGCCCACTGCTCTCCTATGGCGTTCGTGCAGCAGACACCTCTTCATCTCTGTTTGCTTCCCCTGAGTATATCAGGCCTCCCCTGCGGGAAAGCACTGCCTCCTTCAAATAGGCACAGTTGTGATTTCCATATATAACTCCACAGCACTTAGGTGTTCAATAGATTTTTGTTAAAGTGAATTGATTAGAATTGGAAAGTTTCTCTGAACCTCTGGGTATTGACTCATCTTTGTTCCATTTCAGAAATGGCTAAATCTTTCATGTTCTTCAGAGACCAAAATACATATCCAGCATTTCAAAACATTTTTTTCAAACTTCAATACTTTAAACTAGAAACAAACAAATGAAGATGAACCAAATCTATAAAGATGAAATGGTGAAATATCCCTTTTTAGATGAATCAACAGAAACAATACTCTAAAGACCAAGATATTTAATCAAATAAATAAATCAAATGCTAAGTTAAATGAAAGGCAATCAAAGAGAAGTAGTTTTTCAGATCTTTAACAAGAATGAAAAATTGAACCATATGTCAAAAATATGGGTGTTTTATCTTTTCATAGCAGACATGTTTCTCCAAATGTGGTCTGCATGAGGAAGAGCCCAGGGAGGGAGAACCGATTGGCTTTGAAGCAGAGGATCCACCAGCTAGAGCAGTGCCTCCATGGAGAGGCAAATGTTCAAGAGTGAACACTGGCACACTGTTCTTGAATGTGCCAGTGAGATTCTTGCAAATGGAAGATGGACCAATTTATAAAATAGAACTTACTTTGTTTTTGCAAATGGATAACGGATATTTTTTAAATTCTGTCCTCAAAAAAGTTAATGTAATTAGTACCATTATGATGCCTGCAGTATGGAAGAGAACTCATGGAATGCATTGTTGACCAAGTAAATTTGAATTCCAGATACTGTTTACTGCCTCAGCAACCAAGGCAAATCACTGATCCTCCTGGGCTAACATTTTACTTTGTAATGTATGAAATAAGCGGAGCAGTATATTCTTCAATGTTTTGTTACAAGGATTATATGACTTAACATACAGATTGTCTAGGATGGAGGTCAGGAAACTTTTTTATTAAGGGCCAGTTAGTAAATATTTTTGGTTTTACTGTCCAGATCAGCTGTTGCAACTGCTCAACCCTGCCATTGTAGTGAAAAAAGGAGTCATAAGCAATACATAAATAAACGTTTTACAAAATCGGGTGATGGCCCAAGTTTGCCCCGTGGGCCATAGTTAACCCACCCATAATCTCAAATGATGGCTAGTGTGTTGACAATGCTTATAAACAAACTAAATATAGGAAATCACATAGCATAATGTCTAACACATAGGTAATTTTGAATAACTGTGTTAAATCAATCTTTCAAGAAATCACAGAATGAATACAACCTCGTGAGTATAATTACAATCCCCAAATTTTCTACTTAATATTTTACTACTTCATATGTCATCTTTTGCTTTTTTAATGAAATCATTTGACATTTCCTGCTGATGTCCCAGATACAAGAAGGAAATGGTACTTATACAGTCAGAAATATTCTTAACTACTTTTGTTAAAACATTCTTAAAATAATTTGCTTTAGATACATTATTTAGGAAAGTTCAGTGCTTAAACTTGAAGGAAATCTACAGAATTATTTCCTAAATTCTACAAATGACTATGTATTATGAGGTTTTAATATGGTTTAGTAGTAAGATGTTTTTTAGAAATACTATGCTAAACAAAACTGAACAGATTTCGTATAACAGAGATTCTCATGACTGTTCATGTTAAAGAGTGGTGGAAGAATACATTCCACACAATTTCCTAAATATTATTTAAGTAGGAAGCTTTGCCTCACATAGCTATTACCAACTTAAGGAATATGGTTTTTTGAAAACAGTATTTGAGAAAACACTACTGTGTAACATAAATCACATTTTTACATTTGAAATAAATGATATGAATGGACTACTAAGACAAGGAACTTAGCAAACCAAAGAGGAAAAATTCTAACAAAGTTTTGTTAAAATCACCTAAATTTTAATCCAATGTTTTCTTCGTTCATTTACTTAATAACAATGTATTGTTTATTCTATTCAGGGCAGATCCTTATACTTTTTAAAAAGTCTAGAGTAGCTTTATGAATAGAACATTTAAATATTCTAAAGCAAATAGCTAAAATCTCAAGTTCATTTTCTCATATCTATAAAAATCTTTCTGAGTTTCATGGGAAGATAAACTTTTATTTCCAAAAGGAACTTCAAAGTTATATGAAGATAAAAGAGGAGCTACAGTCAGTGAACTGGAGTAATATTTAGCAATAACCTGCCAGAGAGCTCATCTGAATTAGAAAGAACTCTAATAACTGATCTCTTATAGTTTAGGTCCATAGAAGCTTGAAATAGAGTTGAAGCAGGCTAGTTGAAACTAATACTCATGCATTAGAATCATTTGAAAAGTTTGATAATTAATTTTATTTAAGCAGAAATTAGGAAGATGAATCATTTTCAAGCAACCTTCTGTGTATCTAAGGGCATGATGCTCTTTTGACTGGTCTCAGAGAAATACCAGAAAACGTAAACAGTTTTAGCTACACATAACGCTATAAACTCAGCATCACCAATCACCAATAGTTCTAATTTAAGGCTTTCCTATGATATTCGGTGCCAGAAGGAGCACAAACTGTTTTATGAGTATTGTGAGACAAATAACTACTTTCTTTGCACTTTCTCCTGCCCCTCAACACATATACACACACCCACCACACACAGACTCATACACACACAGAGGTTTACTTTTCAGAATTTCTTTTAGTACAAAGATTTTCTAATACAGAATTATCCTAGAAAAATACTCTTTATAGGACCAGTGAGACAAGAAATTGGATCTATGGAGTCTTGTGATAAATAATACGTTTAGTGACTTCATTATATACCATTATATGTTGGGTATATTTAGTAGTCTGAGTTTCTACAGTGTTTAATCCTGAGTTAACTTGAGGCATTCAATTACAGCTTTTCAAGGTACACTGGAATTGGTGACTAAGATAACCCTACTCATACTTAAACAGCATTGAGCCATTTGACTAATGTGAGTTACAGAAGAACAATACAGAAATGCACCTGCTCCAAAACACAAATGGATGATCTGGGGTAATTAAGTAGTTGCAAGACATCAATGGCGAACATGTGCAATTGACTCATGTTGCATAATATAATTTCTCAAAGATTGAGGCAATATATAGAACTCTGCTTATTTCAAATATTAGAAAATTCTAAATATCCCTAAGAATATAATTGAATAGGGCTGGTGGAGTGTGGGACTTGACATTTACACTTAAAATTCTGGGCTTTGTGGTCTGGCCTTTGTGGAGTTTGAGGAGGACCTTCCTATCCAATTCTTTTTTACTACTTCAAAATGATTTAAATGCAGGAAGAGATGGGGTACATCTGAAAAAACAAATGACTGAATCTGGACAGGCCATTTTCACTCCTTTCTAGTTTGGTAAATAAGTAGTAGTATTCCAGAATCTATCATAATTAATATTAGCCTCAGATATTAAATGTAAATTTTGAAGTCAGAGCACATAGTTCTCATTACTTTTCCAGTCTATAAGCCTTCAAAAGTGAGTATCTGCCGTGGTCACATTTCTTTTTAATGGGATGTGGAGAAACAAAGGAGAATAAACATTGAGAAATATTTAGGAAAGAGCCTGAAATGAATTGATGGAATTAATGACAAAAATACAAAATAAACTGTGAAAAAGAAAAGTAACTTAATCTTAATAAGCCCAGCAAAGCCAGTATAATTAAATGGTAGCCATGATATCATTTAATTATTTTTCCCAAACAGCACTATCATTATATATTACCAAGAAATAACTTTGCTGTATTTATTTGCAAAGTAGCAAAAAATGACTTGAAAGTTACATTATCAATTGCAAAAATGGCATGCCTGTGAATTGGAAGTAATTTGAAATTACACCTAATAGAACAAAGCACACTCCAAATTAATGTATAGTGCTACCAGGAAATAAATGAAGTCTTTACTCTTAAGTCTTTTGTCTTCAAGAAAACCTTTAGTAATGCAAGCCAAATAATTGTCCTTAAGACCATGAAATGAATCAAAGCAGCCATAAATGGCATTCATGATTACAAGAAAAAGGTTTTGTTCTCTTTGAATCACTCCACTTTTATACAATGTAGTCAGTCCTATTGTATGACATAGAGCCTTTTAGATTGTTTTCTCACATAACTCTGACATAACTATTCTCTGTTAAGTTTAATCTTTTCCCAGCTGCCTCTTCTTTTGACTCCCACTTCCCAAGGCCTCTCCTTGAAGGACTGCTTCCTATTGTGGAAAGGTGTGCATATGCAAGGACTTGTAAACAAAGAACTAATATTAGCCAATTCATTAAAAAGGGTCCTGTCTGAAGTTCCCCTATGAAGGATAATAATATGTTAGCTTGACTAAGACCTGCAACCTTCCTGAGAAATGTCATTCTGAGAAGATACTGATTGAGGGTGAACCCCTGCTAGGTAATATATGTGCAATTTACACATACTTGAGTGCATTCAAGTGTGCTATCTCTTTTGATAGTAATTGGTGCAATAAACAAAAGAAACCCGTCATTTTAAATAAACAGATGTTTTTTAGTTGACAATAGAGGCATAATTGACAAGTGTGCTAATAATTATTTTTGAGTTAGGAGATATTATCCCAAACTGGAACAGAATATGTTCATTCATATTCAGTATTACTTAGCTGTTTTAAAATGGAGTCTTTGTCCATGTGGTTGCCTATATACAAAATGCTATTTATGCTTTTCACGTATTCAAACTGAAATCATAATTCAAAGCAATCATAGATTCTGTGTTCTGGTTAAAATTTCTAGGAGATATATATTTCTTGCCTTTCTTGATCATTTTATTCATGGCTAGTAAGTAGAAAATATCTCACTTTTCAGCTGTATCTATTTAGAATTGTTGCTTTTTATGGGATGGCCTAACATGACTTAGTATTTGGTACACTCAGGTAGAACTGTTAGCTCATCTTTCAGGGATGCCACAAACCCTCAATCCCTGATCCTGTCTTCCTCTTCAGGTGCTATGTTCCAAATTCCAGTCTTGTTTATTCTAGTCTTTTGATCCTGGTTGCTGCTCTTTTCCTTTGCTTTTAAATTATCCTTTGCTCATTATGTTGTTTTCCATTGATAAACTTTTGCTTTTTTTAAAATTTAGGGCCATTAACCAAACAAACTGAACTCCATGACATATCCCAGAAGAGATGAGCCAGCCTACTTCTCTTGGTCAATACTGTGTGACAGTATTGTGGCACAAAAGACAACAGAATTTAGAGTTAGAAGATAAGGGTTAGAATGTCTATTTTTTCTTTTCTCTTCCCTTTTCTTTCTTTCTTTCTTTCTTTTTTTTTTGGTATCAGGGATTGAATTCAGGGGTGCTCAACCACTGAGCCACATCCCCAGCCCTATCTTGTGTTTTATGTAGAGACAAGGTCTCACTGAGTTGCTTAGCACCTCACCTTTGCTGAGGCTGGCTTTGAACTTGTGATTCTCCTGTCTCAGCCTCCCAAAGTGCTGGGATTACAGGTGTGCACCACCACGCCCAGCTTGAATGTCAGTTTTAATTTCTATTATGTGTGTTGAAAAGTCATCTTTCATGTGACCCTGTGTTGTTTTCTAAGCCTGTGTCTCACCTCAGTATTCTATGTGTAGGATCCCTTTGTAAATAGCATTTATTGAAAATAATATGTTTTCATAATATTCTAGGTACATTTTGCATCTTGTGTAAATCTACTTCAGAGTGATAGTATCTCACAGGTACAGTTGGCACAGAGGAGGAAAGTTACTGAGAGCATATGGAATCAAATAGGGACCTAAAGGGAATGAGAAGATGTTTCCCAGTGTGAAGGCCAGAGTGGATAGTCAGCTATTTGGCCATATAAAGTATAGAACATACAAAGTAGATAATGAACTCAAGGCAGGTTTCAGCCAGTGTGTGTGCCTTTGAGTCAGCAACTATACATATATCTAAGAAATATAGTTGATGGGCATTGGGAATAACACTAAACACATTCTGAAAACGAAGTCATATTGACAGCAACTTGATAATGTGTGTTTTTTATTTTTTTCAAAGAAGCTCAAAAAGGTCACTATCTCTATGGAAGTACCTAAGCAGGAACTGAAAAGAGTGAAGTAAAGTGGATCTCAGGGCCAAGAAATGTATGAAGGAGCCATATAATTCATCTGAGCTCAAGTTCTATGTTCAGTTTCCTAGAAAGCAAAAGCAGAACTCTAATTGTATGGATTAGGCCAACATGAGAAGATGTTCTGATATTTTCAATGAATAAGATTACTGTTTCCTGTGTATAACTAGGTCAGAGTTTCTGGATATGAACCCAACATTGTCTCCCTGTGAAACTATGAAGTGACTTATAAGGAATTTTTTTTTCTGTGCCCTCCCATCACCATTTAAAATGCCCCCAAATGGAACTTAACATCGTATTATTTCCATCTTTCAAGAGCTTATCTTCCCTTTAGATCATGGGTTCTCTTTTTTTGTTTTTGTTGGTACCAGGGATTGAACTCAGGGGTACTTGACCACTGAACCACATCTCCAGCCCTATTTTGTGTTTTATTCAGAGACAGGGTCTCACTGAGTTGCTTAGCATCTTGCTGTTGTTAAAGCTGGCTTTGAACTCATGATTCTCCCACCTCAGCCTCCCAAAGTGCTGGGATTACAGGCGTGTGCCACCTTTAGATCATGGGTTCTTAAGGCTAGGCATAAATTTCCATTCAGGTCTTTATCTTTGGTGTTTAAGACAATCCTTGCACAGTTACCCAAGAAATACTTATTGAATGAATGAATGAATGTATGAACTACTGAAGCTCTATCCCAGGTCCATAAAATACACCTCTGAAAACTATCTCTTCTAAAAATATTGCCTTTGTCATATAGTTAGCCAGGGTTAAAGATAGATTGATTTGATATCTATGACAGGTTGGGTTAAGGATGACGTAAAAGTCTATATGTCTTCTCCACCCTCCTCTGCTGCACTCTAAAACACATAAAGCAAAATCTTCATCCCAATAAAGGGCACAATGCCACACACTGGCATGCCTCTGGTTCTCACTTCTTGGTGCCAGGATAGTGATGCCAAGCGTATAACAACTTGCCAATAGAAGATCTGTCTAGCCCTCTGATGTCTTTTGAATGTAAATATTTCCACTGTAGCATCCTCCACCCCCACAGCCCCCAAAAAGAAAGAAAAATCTGACCAGAAAGGAAAAAAAAAGTTGTAAATCGTTTTTCCTAGCATTAGATTTTTCTGCTGAGAACCTTAATGAGTGAGAGACTGAAAACCATTACTTCTCATGGATTTTGTATGCACTGGAATCACATTGGTTTACATTGATTCTGTCAATTTTCTAAACAATTAGAAAACACATTGTTGAAGGAAGTGTTAGTGACTGCTTTTGTGCAGAAGCAACAACCTGGATTAGTCATGCAGTTGATGAACCTGAACTGTCCGGGAGCCTGGGACTGCACTGCCGAACACATAGAAAAGTATTTTTCTTCAAATAACTTGCAACAATGAACAAGTTTTTGAGACTTTTTTCCCTTTAAATCCAAAGTTAGGGACTTTGCTCAAGTAGGACTTTTTTTTTTTTTTTTTTTTTGCTTAATCTTCACACCCTCCTATTTCAGAGTGCTGAATTACCAAGTAAGCCAAGAGAAGATTATACTAAAAATGGGACTCTCAGAATTGTGAACTTATTCAGCAGAGATTTTACAGGAACCTCAGGGGATTTTATTCAAAACTTAACTTGAATAATTTTCAATAATACTTTCTGATTTTGGAAAACTACCTCTCAGAGTTCCTTTTTTCTCCTTCATTAACATGTATAAAGATTGCTTAACTTCTATAATAGAAAAAATAGTAGAGTTAAAAGGGAATCTTGGTGATCTAAATCCATGACTGCTCTTTGTTTGATTTTATGAAAAGATTTAGGATAATAGTTGTTTTGGAGAAAGTATGTTGAAGCATAGGAGTCTACAAAATTAATTCATTCAGCAAAACTCTGTTGAGTGCCTATACTTATAGGGCTTGTCGGACTTTGCAGACACCCTGGTAGTAATTCGAAGTAGGGCTGATCAGCTCAGCATTGTAATTTTTCTCAAGAAGAGTTAAAAATCTTGTGTATAGAGAGAGGCAACTGCAGCATTACCGGAGGTTGATGGGACAGAACATGTAGGAGAATAAGAAAGTGATGGCTTCCCACATGGGAGTGTGCATGATGACAATGATCATTGCTAGTTCTAGAAGGTTCTTCTTCCAGACATATGCATGGCTCTTCCTCCCTTCATTCATGGCTCCCCATAAAGAGACTTTGCAGGTAACCCAGTCTACAATAGCACCACTCCCACATTTTCTGTCCCCGTATGTGACTTGTTTATGCAACACCTCAGTAACATATTAATAATTATATATTTGTTTATCTTTTACCACTAAAACATAAACAAAGCTTCTCGAGGTCAGAATGTTGATCAGTTTTGTTCATCTCTACATTTTTTTTTTTGATGCTTGGATCAGTGATTGGTAGGTAATAGAGCAAAGTAAATATTTGCTGAATGCAAGTATTTATTCAATGCTGACAAGCAAGCAATTCTAAGATACCTTCCCAAGAAAGTAGGGAAGAGTTGAATTCTGACTAGATGAAACAGTGCTAAAAGGAAAACTAACAGGATAGGTGCAGCACAGGTGCAAGGGCAGGCATCCTTTAGAATTAAAAGAGGGAATGATGACAAGTTTAGATCTTTGGCAAAAGTGAAGGGATCTAAGTTAACCCTGCCTGACAGCTGGTCACTGGAATTAATGACCAGGAGGTGTGGGATCAAGATTTCAGGGAAGAAATCAGGAAGTATATTTTAAGCTATTTAAGACACTGAGAATTATTGTGGGTGAGGAACACTCCAAAGAAGAACCTGGAAAGGGGAACCAACCCTGGCTGACAACCATCCCAGGATGTAGGTATTGTTCAGTGTTTAAAGAAGTCTGGATTCTCATAGGGTCAAATAACCAGAGTCTCATCACTAATAATCAGTGCAGCACAGTTCTGTGTGGCTGAGTCCCACACTCAGTCTGGGAGGTGATGCCCTTCCCCACTTGTACCCTCTGAGTGCTACGTTTTCCAATCTTCCTCTCTTCCTTTCTTCCTCTTCTTAACTTATTCCCATTGTCTTAAACATGAAACAGTTTTAAAGTTCTTTTTAAAAAAGTCATTCCAAGCCATTTTTATCCCTTTCCCCCTACATTGTAAGGAAGATTTAAGAAAGCTAAAAGGACTACAAGGTTAACTACTTTCCAGAATCAGCAGGGTATTTAGCTGGTATTTTCTGTGCACAAAGGGAAGGAAATCATCTGAGAACAAATCACAGTAATAAAAGGAAAATGGTGTCAACATTTGTTTGGAAAAATAAATGCATTATAACTTAAATTTCTAGAATTTAGCCAAGGGAAATTACATCTCCATTAACTTAAAATACCCTGGTTCCTAAAGATTTAGCTACTGCCTGCAAAAAGCCTCATGTGATACATTTAGGAGTTATGGGGATAATGGCTGTTAAGAAAATCTCTAGGAGGTTCCAAAAGGATTGAAATGATTTAGGCATAAAATAAAATTTTAGCTGAGTTTGTAGCAACAGCATAATATGTATTTTTAATTTTTTCTGGACTGGCTAGAGAACAAAGTGAGAGGGTTTCAGAAAACATGGAGTCCATTTATTTCAGAGGCAAAATGAAGCAGTATCTGTTATACATCATAGGTTTAACATGTTTGAAATAATGGTGATGTATATCAGCTGACATCTCGGGATTTACCAAAGGTTAATGAAATGTAGTTTTTACATAGCTGTACTTATAGATGCTTAATTACTTTGGGGTCTATAAATTAAGATTATGTGTGGTAGAAACATAGTCATGATTTTTTCATACCTTTATGATACCCTTTGTTTTAATTTATTTTGCATTCTTAAAGTAAAATTTGTGTTTCTATTGTTTGTTTCTGGTTATAGTTCCACATAACACAATGGCAGCTTTTAATTAGAAATTTTCAAATTATTATGTTGGCTCTCCATGTCCATGTGAAGTGGATCCATGAACAACTACCAGAAAAATTCACCTACCCATTTAAAAACATGTGCTGATCAATATTTATGTATTTGGTACCCCTCCAGTGTTTATGAATACAGAAATGCATAGAGGAAGAAAAGTCCTTTCCCTTACAGAACTTACATCTGATAGGAGAGGCAAACAATAAATACACATCCATAGGTTGTGCATGCGCATGCACACACACAGAGATATACACACACAGAACAACTCAGATTACATAGGTGCTAAAAAGAATACAAAATGGGCTAAGGAATGAGAAAATACCAAGGTAGGGAAGAATCAGAGGAATAATAATTTAGGAAGTTTAGAAAGAACTATCCTTCTGAAAAGATAATTTTTGAGCAAGGCTAATTTGAAAGCTCATAGAAAATAAAACAGAGTAAATAAGTTATAGAGTTTGTTAAGAAAAAATAAATATTAGACACAAAGCATTTAGCAAAACTGTTTTTTATGTGCTATTTCAGGCAATAGTTTTCTTTGCACAGCACTACAAAGATTATCACATTCATTTTAAAGCTGAGGAATTTGATATTCAGGATTGACTGATTTTCCCAAGATTATGCAATTTCTAATTGAGTTAAGATTAAAACTTAGATCTGCCTGCTTTTTAGAAACCATGGGGTTTTTTTTTCCTGTTATACTGAGCTGTCTCTTGGTTCAAATAAATTCATCTTTTAATACTGTTTTTTTCCTCTCAAAAATAGCTTTGTGTAGAATGAAATTTTCTAGACAATTGCCTCTACTGTCTCTTTATAGAAGCTATATCAGCATCTATTGAATTTCCTCCTGTATGCTAGGAATTGCTGGACACTGGAGACACAGAGATAACACAGAGCTGCTAAGCTCAAGGGACTCCCAGACTGAGAAAGGAGGAAAGACAGACAAAGGGACAATTTCAAGGTCTATGATAGATGTTAAAATGGAGCATTGTGAGAACAGATAGGAATTACAATTTAAAGGTGAAAGAGAGGAAAGGAGGGAAGAATATTAACAGCAGAGGTGATAATTGTCTGGGTCTTAAAAGAGTTAACAGGAATCAGAAAGCTCTGGAGAGTAATGGATTGTGGGTTTCATTAGTTTACCACACTTGCTACTAATGACACACTAGGTGCTCTAAAACAGCAGAAGTTTCTACTTTCATTGTTCTACAGACTAGAAATATAAAATCAGCATTACTGGGCTGAAATCAAGGTGTTTTCTCCTGGGGCCTCTGGGGAGCATCTGTGTCTTCCCTCTTCCAGTCTGATGGCTGTTGTTGTTCCCTGGCTTATGGCTCCTTTTTCTTGAGGGTTCTTTTTTTTTTTTTTGGCACCAGGGATTGAACTCAGGGACACTTGACCACTGAACCACATCCCCAGCCCTATTTTGTGTTTTATTTAGGGACAGGGTCTCACTGAGTTGCCTAGCACCTCACCGCTGCTGAGGCAGGCTTTGAACTGGCAATTCTCCTGTCTCAGCCTCCCAAAGTGCTGGAATTCCAGGCATGCACCACCATGCCCTGCTGGCTCCATCATTTTAACTCCTCTTCAAGTGGCTTCTCCTCTCTGTAAGTGTGAAATTTCCCTCTACTTTCCTCGTATAAGGACACATAAAATTGCATTTGAGGGCCATCTGGATTAAATAGAATGATCCTCTCATCTCAAAATCTTTAACATATCTGCAAAGACACTCCAAACCCTATTCCTTCCTTCCTTTCAGTCATATAAGGTGGCATTTACAGGTTCTAGGTGTTCGGGTGTGTTTGACTCCTGCCAGGACTTTTTTTTTTTTTAGCCTGCAATAAAGGCTAAAGGTAGTAGCTCTGGAAATATTAGCAAGAATTGACAAATGGGATTACATCAAATTAAAAAACTTCTACACAGCAAAGTAAACAATACACAGAGTAAAGAAATTACCTAAAAGATGGGAGAAAATCTTTGCCAGCTATTCATCGGACAGAGAATTAATATCCAGAATATGTAAAGAACTCATAAAAATTAACAAAAATATAAGTAAAATAATTAATAATTGGACAGAAGAACTGAATAGATACTTCTCAAAAGTAGAAGTAAAAATGACCAAAAAAATATGAAAAAATGGTCAACATTGTTAGCCATCAGGAAAATGCTAATCAAAACGACATTGAAATTCCATCTTATTCCAATGAATCAGAATGGCCTTTATCAGGAAAACAAAATATAACAAATGCGGTTGAGTATATGGAGTAAAAGGAACCCTGTACACTGTTGGTGGCAATGTAAACTGGTAGAGTCACCATGGAAAACAGTATGGGGTAATCCTCAAAAAGCTAAAAAGAGATCCATCATACTTCCAGTTATACCATTCTTGAGAATATATCTGAAGGAATAAAAATCAACATACTGTAGAGATACCTGCATATACATGTTTATGTTTATACAGTATGTATACTGTTCATAATAGCCAAATTATGGATTCAACCTAGATGCCCCTCAGCAAATGAGAAAGTGTGATAATGCCATAAAGTATTACTTAGCCATAAAGAAGAACACAATCATGTCATTTTCAGGAAAATGGATGAAACCAGAGATCATCATGAGACTCAGACAAGCATTTTTTGTTCTCTTTCATATGTGGAACCTAGAAAGGAAAAAAAGTATGACATAAAAGTGGAAGGGGTACCATTGGTGAAAGGGAAGGAGATAGGGGAAGAGTGAAAGAAGGAATCAGGGAAGGCAGAAAAGATGAAAGTGCATTGTATGAATGTTTGAAATGGTCAGAATGAAATCCATTATTTTGTGCAATTAATATGCACTAGCAATTACAATAATAAGTGCCATACAGAAGGAAAAGCAAGGCAGGTGATTGGAGGTTTAGGTCACTAAGCATAGGGTTCAAATTAAGAAGCTTAAGGAGTTTGAGGGAAATGATCAAATAGTATTGGCTTTGTACTGTTTTTTGGAATATCACTCACCATTCATTTTCTCCGTTCCTCACAATGTATTTGGTTAAGCTCTGTTTATCCATTCAACCTGAGAACCTAAAGGTGGGACAATAAGATGCAATGTTGGAACTGAATCCAATGAATGTGTCACAATTAAGTAGACAAAAGATAGACGGAAGCAAAGAAGAGTATAATGGACAGTCACAGAAGTTGTAAGATAATGATGGTGCCTTGAAGGGACAGAATTGAAGGCTAGCGCAGCTGCTGGGCAGAAGAGAGTTGAGAAGAGACTGGTATGGGGTGGGGTGCACCAGGAGAAGTCAGCAGAAGCTAGATGATAAAGGGCTCTTTATGCTACCCTCAGATATTTTTTATTTTATAAGCATTGGGAAGTAAGAGAAAGGAATTCTATTGTTTTGTTCTTGTAGATCTCAAAAATTTGCTGATGGTGAAATTAATTTTTGTGTATACTGTTGGACAAATACACACAGTCACAGTAACTACATCTATAATTATGATACTAATCAATTCTAATACCTCCCAATCTTTCCTCAGGCTACTCAGGTTTGGTTCTCTCCCCACCTTCCAGGACTCTGACCAATAACACACAGTGGCCTTACTTCTATAGAAGGGATCAGTTGAAGGGACAAGACTGAGATTCAAATAAGAAAATAGATGGCCAAACATTGTAGTAGATAGGCACAAATTCAAGAGGTATTTGGGATCCAGAATCAAGAAAACTTAAATGCTAAACATATTAATTGGAGAGGGAGAAGTAATAGTCTAGGAGATTTTCAAGATTCTGGCTTGAGTAATTAGAAGCTTAGAGGGATCCTTCAAGTAGTGGGAAGAATGACTCGTGTGGTTAGGGGGTGTCAGGGGGTTCATCTTGGTGCCAGTGAGACATCCAGGACTGACAGGTGGCTGGGAGGATTTGGGGTCTCAAACTCATTTGTGGAGGTGGGAGTTGAACAAAAAGTTTATATTTGAGAGAGGGAAGATTTTGAAAGAAACCTTATCCCTTTTCTTACTACAGAATAAAGGTTCTGTAAAATTAAAAATAAGAACAACATTTGTGATGTACAAACTGTTCTAGGCATTGTTATTTATATTTGTACTTAATATACATGTATTTAATCCTGGAAATAATTGAAAAGTAAAATGAAAAAAAAAAACACTTTTATTTTACAAATGGAAAGACAACAAGAAGTCAAGACATACAGATATTAAGAAATATGGCCAAGGTTTCACAACTAGTAAGATTTAGAATTGTACTATTGTAGAAAAGTAATCATAATTTTCTATAAAGCCTATATTTATGTAAATACAATGTGTATTCCTGACCCTTAGATTTTATCTAATCTGCCTTATCAAAGCAAGGAATAGAAGTAGGAAGATTTCTTTGAATCCTGTAGCTGATTCTGACGTATCCCCCCTTCACCATCTCACCACTACTCACATACCTTTGAATGTCAAAGACCACTGGTTTTGTGGTTATTAATGTATCATGTATGGTGCAGATAGTTGTGGAACACACAGCTTCTATTCTAGAGGGTATCCCAGTGTATTCTTCAAGTATGTACCAAATCATTAATGACAGAAAAAGGGGTTCCTGCATAAAGCTGCTATATGAACCATGTGTCAGCCACTAATATCATACATGGAATTTGCAGGCAAATTCTTGGATGCAGATGTAAAATAAGGATTGCTTTCAGTACAGACATGGGTTATATGGTTGTAAAGTCTAGGAACATATCCAGGCTGTAACAGATTATGTAGGTTGTATGTGTATCCTGCTTTTGCCTATTGGCATATTCTTAAAATTCATGCTGTACATTTTCATGGATTCCACATTTTAATTAAATATATTTAATTTAACTTTTAATTTAAGTGTATTTAAAGAAATATTTATTTTATTAAAAGGATAGACCTTCACAGAATGAGTATTTCTAAACCATCCACTTTGTCAATCTGCCTGTTGATGTAATGCATTTGAATATAGTGCTGTTCTTCCATATTGATGTTTAAGGTGATGAAAATATCAATTCATAGAAAACTAATACTTTTCTTCTATTTTTTTTTTTTGGTTCATAATTTAAGAAGCTATGTCTCTCTAATATCCTAAAGATACGTCACCACCAAAAGGCAAGACAAATACAATAACATATCACTAATGTTTCTGTTTTAAGACAGATGCTAAATTTAAAATGAACTTTTCATTTTAGCTTCTGAATTTTGCCTCTTTTTCAGTATTGAAATCAGCTTTTCTAGAGTGTCAAAAGTGATGCAGTCCTTACTCTGGTATTAAGCTTATTTTTTTTATTTTCAGTGTTCACCTCTGTTGAGAAACATGGTTGACTTAGTAAGTAGATTACTGGAGGTGACATTTGACTACTATTATCAAAATGGATTTTCAGGCTGCAGTTGTGGCTCAGTGGTAGAGCGCTTGCCTAGCATGTGTGAGGCACTAGGTTTGATTCTCAGCACCACATATAAATAAATGAAAAAAAAATAAAGGTCCATCGACAACTTAAAAATATTTTAAAAAATGGATTTTCATTTCTCTTATTCCAAATATTAGATAATGATTCTATAAGAAAAATAAAAACAATCAATCATTCATATCCTAGGGACTGCGGCTCAGACATGGTTTTAATAAAATGAGTAATGGACCCATTCCCTACAGAGAGTTAAGTATAATATACCAGAGGTATGATCTGAGATATTTTAATTTTAACATATCTTTTAAATCCATTTGATCCATTCTCTTTTAGTTTTAGAAGAACAAGGTAAACAAAAATGGGTAGTCAGTTCATGTGACCTCTTGTACAAAAAAAAAGTCATGGGTTATGAGATTGTGGCCCAACTCCCAGGGTCCACATGAAGTAATGTTTTTTCAATAATTTACAATATCTCAATAGCTCCAATGGAGAAAAAAGTAAACCAAAACCAATAAAAGTGAGTAAAAAAGAGAAAATCAACTTATATCAAGAAGAAAATACTTGCCAATGATTTTATACTGTTAAAATCTATACTTAAATAACATGGGAAATACTTGTAATGTAACATAAAACAAGATTCAAATGTTGCATGTTTTATCATTTCAACTGTTTCTCAAAATTCCCAAATCATAAGCACAGGGGGAGAAAAGCTGGAAGGAAATAGACCAAAATGTTAACAGTTGTCATATTTTGGCAGAGAATATATATTTTTCTTCATGTTTTTCTAAATGTTGCATTTTCTAAATTTTTAAATAAGTTTGGCCAACTTTTCTAATATAAAAAGACACAATTTAGTGACAGTAGGGATGATCTCGTTGGTGATACATGAGTCTAGTTAGGATTTAGCCTAAAAAATATGGAAATAAGCAACAGTGAAAACCCTACTCAGGATCCATTGCATTCTCCCCATCAATTCCTGATTTTTCATTCTCATCACCACCACCGTCCTTCCTTACCCTCCAACTCCTAGTAATCTACCCTAAAACCTCTAAGACCTTCTTGACAAAAACCTTCCTGATCTCTCCATTCCATGTACATCTAGATCCTTCTGAACTCTGCTCAGGAACAGTGTTCATCTGCTCCCACAGGTGCTTTCTGGGGTGTTTGTAGCTAACATGATGAGCTAATATTAATATTAATACAATATTAATATTGTAATGTCCTTTGGTCAGGTTTGGGGTTTTAAGACATTAGAAAACTCTGGGGCAACATTTTGTTCTTTTGGTAAATGAAAGATTTAAACTTAGAAGTAGAATTCAGATCCAGGTTTCCATGAATTTATATATATCACTCCATATCTTCATAAGCTAGGGCAAGTTGCTTAACGTTCTGTTGTTGTTGTTGTTTTTAGAAGTATTAATTTTCTCATAATTGCAGTAGAGAAAATAATATTAAATGCATGAGTTTGTTGGCAGTATTTATAGGGATGGTTCATATGACCCAAATGCACTATACCTTTTGTTCTTACAACACACTGGGGAGATAATTCTTGTGGAAAAGGTGACAGACAGTTCCACCATTACAACCCAATCTCAGCTCATGACTCCCTCCCTCTCCAATTCAAGTTTAATTTAAATGTGTTTAACACAGAAACAACCTATATTATAAGTTGGGATATATTCATATATGTACACTTGTTAGAGGTTATATTATGCCTGATGATCAACCAATATCTGCAAATCAATGTCCTAAATTTGATTTACAAAAGTACAGCGCAGTATAAGGCCCTGGTACTCTTAAAGAAGCATTTTAAGTTATTTAAATCACTACTTTTGTGACTCCTTGTCCCCTCCCACAGTGTACCACACAGGCCAGGGGCAAAAATGTGAAATCATAATTTTATTCCAAATTAGCAAACATTAAAAAGATTAGGGGTTAAAAACAATAAGAGAAATTTAAAAATAAAAAAGAAGTTAATGTAGATCTTCACTGGACCCTAAATATACTCCTGGAACTCTCTACAGCTGTGAGATTGCAAAGAGATGAGAAGGGAGGGCAGATACGTATTGGTTTTCATTTTTAAATGAGTTTTTCTGAGGATCAGAGGATTTCTTATTATATCTATTTCACCTTCAAAATGGCATCACTGAATTCCCAGTAAAGGTTACTCATGAATCTGAGGATTTGCCTTTCTGACTCAGAGTTTACTGGCATTTGCTAAGTGTTTGGCTTTGTGTTCATCTTTGACTCTGACTATTATTAAAGTAAGGCATTGTCTCAGTTATTAGATAGCAATTGCTGTGCTGAATTAGGTTGAATCATTTGACATTGGTCCCCAGGGTGGTTCTAAAATGTTTTGTAGCCAGAAACTGTTTCTACCAGATTTTGATTCTACCTGTCTTCTCCCTAATTTCAGTGTTGTCTAAAGCCATACAGTAGCTATTACAACAGAGTAATCACCCTTGCTTTTCCCCAAACCAACCCTTAAAATGTAGCCTGAGGAATTCCCTTAGTGAGAGGATTCCTGAAATATCTACCACCCCCTAGTTCCTTCTTCCTGGCAGTTTCTAAATACTACATTTGGGAAACAGTGTTAGTGGAGCTGCTCCCCCAGTTATGAACACTAAAATATTCCTTCCTAGGCCCTTATGGAAAAGGTCAAGAAATTAATTTTGGATGAACATCTTCACCTTCTTAGTCAGTTGCTATATTAATGATCTTATGACGGATTGCTCCTTAAACTGGCCCAAGCGCAGGTCAGCACAAGAGCAAGAATATTCTCTATTTAATGAGGCAGGGATCAAAGCCCTTAATATTTTATCATTGGCATATAGATGGAAAGAGCCATCAAGGAATAAAGAATGGCTGAAGAAGCCTAGTGCCATATATGGAACTATGTGGTCTGCTGAGAAGATAATGGGTTTCCATGAATCTGAACATTTTTCTTTTTGTTTGATGTGTTTTTATGCAGCTTAAAAAGCTAACTTTATATTGTCTTATGGTTTGTTTTTTCCCTTACATTTTAGATCTTTTTTCAAAAATACAGAAAACTTGAAAGAATTGAATAATTATCAGCTATGCACTTACTCCTCACCAAAATTCAATAAATATTTTGACATAATTACTACTAATATCACATCTAAGAAAATAAATGAAATAGTAATTGCTTTAACATCTGTATTGTGTACTTATATCATGTCTTCCAATTTTTCCATCAATATATTTTATAACTATTTTTTCAACTAGTATCCAAGCAACTTCTTTTTATTATATTGTTTCTTTTAATCTAGAAAATCTCTGATTTTCCTTATTTTCTTTTGGACATTGTTTTTTTTATAAGACTAGATAAATTTTTTGTGTAATACCACAACCTTCATTTGTCTCTTTTCTGGTGGCATCTTTTAACTTATCTTCTGTATTTCTTATAAACTGAATACTTCACCTCAAAGCTTAATTAAATTCATGTTAACTTTGTTTAGGATAAGAATACTTCCTGTATGATGCTAAATATTTCATATTACATCCAAATAAGAGATAGATAATATTGAGTTAACCCACTGATAGTGGTAGTGAATTTCTTCTTCATTTGATTAAGGTGGTAACTTAATCAAAGATTTAACTATTAAGTTTTTCTATTATATAGGTGACTTTGCCCTTGAATATTTAATAAGCAAACTCTGATGATACTTGTATTGCCATTTTCATGTGCTATTCCTCAACAAACTTTGATGTAGTAGTTTTAATACCCATCAATGAAGCTAGTTTTCTGAATTAATTATTAATTCTTTGTTGCTGAATGCACACTTTCTAGTTCAATCATCCCTTCTATGTTTATATTCTGGCATTCTTCTGTAATATTCTGTTTTCCTCAACATGTGAGGTTAAACTCTGATTCTTCCCTAAAAAGAAAGGTAACTGCTTGATTCTTTACATTCAAATATCAATTTTTGGAGCATGAAATTGGCATAAAAGTCATATCTAATTACAGTAAGTACATGTATTTTACTTTTTGTCTATCTCCTGTATCAAAGTGAACCTATAATTTTTATTTATTCTGTATCCTATAATCAGTTATAGTTATTACTTTTTTGTTTGTTTGTTTTTAAATTTTTTTTATTTTTTTTATTTTTTAGTTATAGATGGACACAATGTCTTTATTTTATTGCTTTGTATGTGGTGTCAAGGATCGAACCCAGGGCCTCACGCATGCGAGGCAAGCGCTCTACCGCTGAGCCACAATTCCAGCCCGTAGTTATTACTCTTTTTGATGCTAAACTATGTGAAATTTGAACAGCAAGAGCCTCTTCAAAGGGGCTCTTCTGTCTTTTCCATGTTCTGTTCATTGAGAGATGCCTTGCTTTCCAGTGCAGGATTCTCAGCTTGCCTTGTTCTTCCCCCAGTCTGGATCCCTATTTCTTTTTACAGAGGTAGAGCATTTGAACTTAGACCTGGGTGCTAGGTGTGTGCACTGCTACCTGTATGCCATTGCTTCCAGAAACTTTCAGTTGACAGAAATAGAAAATATATAGTTTAAAAATAATTAATCCATACTTCATACATAAGATATTTGCTAAAATTATTGACATTTCTATCTGCTTTCTCTATTTTCATATTTCTCTTTTAGTGCACTTAACATAGAGTCCATATTGTACAAAAATACATTATTTAGTTTATGCACAGAATAGAATGATGTGAGAAATGTGTTCCACTCTTGGTTCTAACACTTGCTCTCCAACCAGGATTTACTCTCATCCAGACATTTGCAAAGAAAACTTTAAAATACCAGTACTTGTGAGTAAAAAAAAAAATTGCTACTCAAAATGGCTTTTCATTTTGATAATGCTGTATAGCTTTTGGATCAACTTTCTTGGTTTATATATTTAAATAAAACTAGTCATCTTGATATAGGAGACCCAGTGGAAGCCCAGCAGAAGCCTAGTGGAATTCTGTCCTTCATGGGAATTCTGTCCTTCTGTCCTTCATTTTCTCTGTGATTGGAGTCAGCCTCTGAATTTTTCTCAACTTAGTTATTCAAGCAGTTACCACCTATTGACATGCTATGTCAAACCTATTTGTCACCCCTTACCTAGTGTGATGGACTCTGGGCCATCTGAATTCTTGATGAGGCAAATTAGGCCTGTAGATAGTAATTGTAGCCTTTGTAGTATTTGGGCATATTTGTATAGCAGTCAGTAGCAGGAGAGAATCTAATGTAGTTAGGGAATATTAAACCACACTGAAGACTGGGAAGCCCACATGCAATGTGAGAATGCTGAGATACAGAGCAGAGACAGACATGAGTCATCTCAAAGTCTCACTCCTGTTGTGCTTCCTTAAACATAGAAGATTGTAAGAGTGAAATAGTCTTAAAAAGAATTTATGGTGACTCAGTGTTGCACTAGAAGAACTAATAGAGAAAATCGTGCCCTAAATATGTATATGAAAGATGCCCAATTACCAAGTTATGAATAAAAATAGCAGCTGAAGTGGTTTCTGTCTGTGCCATGGACTTCCTTTCCTTAGGTACTATTTTCAGTGTCTCAGTTGTTTTGAGTGTTGGTCAAGAAGACAGAGGTTCTCCTGAATGTAAGAAGTAGTTATCTTCTTAACAGAGATTCTTTTCTGTGAGCCCAGACAGTACCCTGAATTCCCACCAGGTGCTTTGTAATGTGCATGACAATGATGCCACAAGCAATGATGTCCCCATAGTGGAGCCACTGACTCACTCTCACACATTAACTGTTGACAAAATGATCCATGAAACACATTGTCCTTGAATACTGCCCAAATTTGGAGCCAAGAGGAAAATTTTCCTCAAAACTCCAAAACAGACTGATCTTGACCTACCCTCTTGAGTGGAGAGGATCTGCGGGGCTGCCCCAATGCACAACTGCAAGGGCACCGTTTGACTGTTTAGCAGAAATCTTCCAAGGCAAGAAAAAGAAAGAGAGCATGAAACTGCGTTCATGCTCTGCCAGAAGGATAGAGGAGATGTGGTGGTTGGACAGGTTGGACACAGTAAATCTGTCTCTGCTCTGCATACGGTGATGTTGACCAATCACTTTCCTGCCTCCAGATGCCTTCAGAAAGTGTTTTCTTTTGTCAAAGACCCCTCAGCTTTGCCTTAAATGATTCTCACCATATTCTATCCTCAGCAGTTAAGCTTAGCGGGGTCTGCCTAGCAATGCAGTGGGTACTACACCTAGGGATGCAGAAAGTGATTCATCCAGTCACCTGGGGCATTTTCTGGTCTTTGTAGAACAGTCTATGGGCAACCATGGAGAATTAGACAAACTGAAATTAGCCAAGCTTGCAAAGACATGAGTGGACTATAAATGATACTTTAAGTTTGAAGTATTTAACCACTTGCTAATGTTAGAGAAAGGTACATTGTAGTCCTGCTAAGAATGGATAGTAATTTTGTAGGCATTTAATTATGTGCAACATTCTGTTATCCCCTAATTATTTTAAACTGGTTTTCCATGTTATATTTTTTTAACCTTTGTTATTTACTCCCTAAAAAATCTTGCGCAGGGCAGAGCACAGAGTAGGTACACAATGAACTTGTAAGGAGTGTGTGTGTGTGTGTGTGTGTGTGTGTGTGTGAGAGAGAGAGAGAGAGAGAGAGAGAGAGAGAAGAAAAGAATGACATGAAGAAAAATTGTTAGAGTGATTGCTGGAATAATAGAAGAAAAGCAAATTATAAACATGCTAAGCAAAAAGAATTATAAAACAGACTATAGATATGCAAATAATAGAAGGAAATTAATAAGACATTTTAGGAATGCAGTTCTAGGGAGAAAAAGGTACTCAAATCAGGAAAATTTAGCCAAATTATAGGAAGAAAGAATATAAGAATATATTAGAGAAATGAAAGTTCAGTCATACTCCTGGATGTTATCTAGGGAACAGGATAATCCAAGAACATTAGACCATTGAAGATCTGGCATTAGTAAAATAATCTAGGAAGGAGAAATATCAGAGTTGATTTCATAGGCCAAACTATAATTGTGGGAGGGGAGTGTATTCTTGAATAAAATTTTAACAAAATATGTTTTTGTAACTAGTATTGTGTTTGATGGAGCAAATTGTTTCATGCTGAAGGAAAGGTCATAGCTCTCTGGGTCTATTTTTCTGCATATGTAAGAGATAGGTAATTTGGACGGGGGATACAACTCTGTGGCAGAGTGCTTGCCAAATATGCAAAAGGCCCTGAATTTAATCGCCAATACTGCAAAACTAAAATAAACATATACATAAAATAAACCAAAAAGGAGGTTTATTGAAGATTAGTGAAGGTATAGGGAGAAGGATCACATTATTCACATGATAGGATTCCAGGAAAATGGGATAATTGGTCAAGGAAACAAGCTTCATGGGAACGGGGAGTAGCAGGCAGAGAAAACAGAAAGGGAAGAAGAGCAGGAGCAAAACTTGAGCGTCCCAAGCATGAGAGGCAGAAGCACTGACTTCCAAAGTCTGTCCAGATCAGCACATTCTCAAAAAGAGCAGCTTTTTCTCCCAAGTTTATGGGTGATACTAAGGATGAAAGAGGGACATGGAAGGGGAGGAAGGGGGAGACAGACTGAGAAAGCAAAAAGTAAGTGCCAAATAAAGTTTCATTGTAGAACCATTTAGATTCATTATTATTTAGACTATATTAAGTAGAACACTGAAGAATATGTCATTCACAAGAACTTTCAAAACCACAGACAACAAGGGCCATGTGATTATAAGATGACTAGTTATACAAGGGAAAAATTACATCAAAGCATTCATCCTAAGGTATATAGAAGAAACTGTGGATTCACCCTCGTAAGGGGTAGTTATTTCACAAAGAAAGTACAGGGAAAAAAATCATCTGGAAAGGAAGGACAAAGAACTAAGATGTCATCCTAAACCTCTGATTTGCAAAGCTTGCTTATAGCACAAATTAATTTGAAGGCAATTTAGAACTTGGGACACATTTTCCCAAAGAAATAATGTTTCAATTAAGTTCTCATGCCTGTTCACAGAGTTATTTCTTTGTACAAACATGAATCTGTAACATGGTATCAACAGTAATATTCTGGAGTTCAAGCTTGACTCTAATTGAACTTGGTAGGTCTAGAGCCCAAATGACTTGTTACTTCTAATTTGCATTTAGGAGAGTTTTTTTCCCCAGTTTGATGAGTCAGTCCACCTCAGTTGTCTACTTCCTATGTCCTTTGTAGGATGCATTGATTTTTAAGTCATTTGGAGGTAATGCATCTTGAACAGTCATGAAATGATGGAGTATTTATTTATCTCTGGCTCTCCAAACAAGGTGAGAAGAAGATCATTCATACATATAATCAGCCAGATAGGTCAAAACCAAAAATGAGGTTTAAAAATCTACTTTGGCTAGTGTATAATGATGTACCAGTAGCAAACAATGAGAAAGTAGCAGATGGACAAAGCCAATCCTTTGGTAGTCAATGGTAAGCTGCATTTGAATATATCCAACCAATAAGAGAACATATATAAAATGAGAAAATAATATTACATGAAGAGAGAGTGCATCATAAATTCTACACAGGTAGAATTTAGTTTTCACAAATGTCATTTCAACATGTGGTCTGTATAACAAGACTGCTTCTAATCCTCCTGACAGCCTTTAAATATTGTATTTTGCTGATATAGATAAAATGATCTTTCAAAAAGAAAAACAATACTGTAAAACAAATGTATTCAAAAGTTCTTCAACATGGAAGTAATAAGCCTTTAGGACCAATAAGTTTGGGCTGTGCAGGAACAGGCTTGGAGAGAAGAGAAAGTTAGAGCAGGGCAAGAGAATCAAAGAGCCAGAAAAGTGGTAGATGGAAAACTAACAATGCAGGTGGCAAATGGAGGGGTCATCAATAGGTTGGACCTGAACTGACTCCAGTCAAAGAGGAGAACTCTGTATCTCTGCAGAGCAGCCAAAGGTTTCCTTCTCTTGTTTCCTAAGACCTTGATATTTGTTCTTGTTAGCTATAGTTTCAAAACTCCCCCATGTCCTTATTTTGTCTATATATCTTTGAATTAAATCAGTCTTTTGGAGAGAAATCAGTAACCTCTTGTGGGGAGGAAGAAACCCTTAGATTTTTTATATTTTTGTTTTTATTTTTTCTAAAATTTAAAAGAGTTATGGAATACATAGTTCATGCAAGTTGGTTTGTCTCTTTTAGTATATACAATTTGCTGAGGAACCCTGACTTAACTGGTTCTGTCTGGATGTCAAAGATGGTCAACTCTACCAAGGATTTTTTACTTGGACCTATATTTTCTCTTCATCCTCTTGGTTTTTTGAAATATTTTTTCTGCCCTGAGTTTCTACCTGGATCTTCCTATGACTAATGCTTTTCTTGTCATTTTATTTCAACTAAAGTACCACCTTCTCAAAGAGGTCTTTTCCAGCCAGCTAATCTAAAGGGCACTGGCACTTTTTATGCTATCATTCTTGTTTCTTTTTTTATATAACGTATTACTATCTGGAATTATTTTGTTTTCTAACTCTCCTTATAGAAACATAAGTTCCAGGAGAGTAAGGTCCTGGATGATCCTATTCAACAGTGTGTGCCTGTCACCTAGAAAACTGGTGAGCATGTAACAGATCCTTAAGCCTATTAGATAAATGAATAAATGGCTGTGTCTCTGTACCTTTTTCCCAAAACCTACGTAGGTACCTCCATCAGATGTCTGAATGGATAATTTCTGAATTCTTTGTCCATTTTCCTTAAATGTTTCCCCTTTTTATCCTGATACCAGCAATTGTATTTTCTCAAACCAAAAGCATTTATCTTGTTTTGTGGGGGGAATGAAGGTCACTCTTGTTCGTTATTTGGCAATTAGTAATTTAACATGTGATTCATAACATTGAGAAGGTCATTCACTCAGAATAATAAAATTAAGAGATTCCTAGTCTCCCAGAAGGTTTATAAGTAAGGCCATAATTGGAGGAGACCCTTTGGAGGCCATTCAGGTCCCAGAGTAAGAATATATGGGAAAGGACAAGAATCAGATACAGTGTGTAGGACATAATAGACATGCCAGGTGTCTGATGCCTGGAGGGCAAATCTTGACCCTCCGTATTGTGAAAAAGATAAGGCAGGAGTGTGATTGTGCATGGCTCCTTGGGATAAACCAGTGGTTTTGTAGAATTCCCCTTTAAACTACCTTCACAAGAGTTTCACATGACCTTGTCTGAATCTTTAGGTATAAGATTATGCTTTGGTTTATTTTTTTTTCTTCCCAGTTATGATTTTTTATAAGAAGGAGTAGAGAGTGCTTCTTGCCTGCTCTCAACTTTAAAGTACTTCTTTACTTTACCTAACTTTCCCTGTATTAAGTAAAGATGGTAGAAAAAAAATACAATGAGCTAAAATTTAAAGACTTTTCTTCTACTTTGAATATCTTAAATGACATAGAAACAACCAAACTTAGGTGAATTACCCAGAACAAATTAATATAAATACATAAGTATGTGTGTGTGTGAAAATTATATTTAATACTTTTTTTTTGAAGGCAGATGTGTTTTGGCATAGAGTACTAAGTGCAAAGCAGGGCACAGAAAGAACAGAATGGCTAAGCTTTAAGTTACTTTATTTTCATCTCATGCCAAGTCTTCTCTGTGACCCTCTTTCTCTGTGTTCCATTTTCCTTAATGGCTTGGGAGTTGTGGAGAAAATGAGGTGAGAACATCTAGGATGAGATGAGAGAGTATGAAACCCAGGGGAGAAGGTGGGAAGGAGATTATTTGGTTAAAGGTCTGAAGGTATGAGAAGTGGGAGACATTTCCTCAAGAAACGCACATTTTTGAGAATAAGATGATGGAGGGATATATAGTTACCAAATAAATGCCTTTACCTTACTTTTAAAAAAAAATGAAACTCTTAGCAACCATGGTGGGTCCAAGATGGAAAAGATAAGTGGCATGATTGTAAGAACTTGAGAAAATGATTTACCTGTCAGTTACCCTAAACTAACAACTTCAATCCAGATACAGATTCGCCTGTGTTCCGTAGTCAAGTAAATTAGGCTTTATCAACCACTCAACCCTGGTGTGGATGAATTTATCAAAAATCTCTTTTGAATTTTATTTTGGGTTTTAGAAATTGAGTTTGAGCTTTAGAAATTCATAGATCCTAAATTAGAAGCTTCAGAGAGGTACGTGTCTGTGTGTGTGTGTGTAGGTGAATTAAGATACCTCAGAGAGTAAAAAGCCAAAAAGGAGGTACACGCCTCTTTACTTTTAGAAGAACAGTGTTGTGCCCTAGCACTGACTCTGGTTATAGCAATGGGCTTCTACTTATGACTTCTACTTTTTTATTACTGTGAAATTCTTCTACTTTAAATCTTATGTCCCAACCAATTTAACAAAAATGTAAATTTTACAGTTCTTTTTACAAGTTTGCCTAAGATGAGAGAGTAAAAAGTAAAAACAAACAAAAAAAATACCCAACTTCCTGAATAAAGAAAGTACTAGATAAACCCCAAATCATTATCATAGGTTTCTTTTACTCATGCAAATGAGCTATAAAATTGATATTGCATTTTAGTCTTACCAAAAAGTTACACTTCCGAAAACCTGGCCACAGTCTGCAAGATATTTCAGACATATGTTTTTGACTTAATATGTTTAGATGTCGTTTCCTTCATCCATTTCATTTTATGTATAAGTGACTCAGCCAACATGTTTCAAGGGAACCTGCCTCTCCTTTGATGCGCAGTGAGCACTTGACTCAGAAATAAACTTTTAACATTTCGTAGCTCCACCTTAAATCAGTGATGGAGCAGAAAGGAGAATAGAGGGTCTATTGTACATTTCTCTGTGGGAGTACCTGGAAAAAAAAATGAATGGCTTGAGAAGCTATGGTAACTAAAGCTGCTGGCAGAGAAATCTGACAGTCAGAGTGTTCCTGGAGCACTGGGCTAGAAGGACAGATTTATGATTTGTGCTCAGAGTCTGAAGATCATGAAAATCCATTTGAGAGAGTTTAATGTGAGAAAGGCGTACACTCTGAAAAATTAAGTTTATAGAAATCACACTGCATATGAAATAGTCATTTACACATGAATTGTGTTTAATTACCTAATGGGTTAGAAAATACAGGCTTATGTCTGTTTATATAGTCTATAAAAACACTAGTTTATTAAACATGCCATGTAAGTTATATAATTCCATTACTTGTGTGACATGGCCTAGGTAAGCTTCTTTGCATTCATGGCAGCTTTTATATCCACACTTACAAGAGAAAACACCAAGTGTAGATTTCTATGGATGGGCAAAATTGTTGCCTCCACTGGCCACACCCTCTTCAACCTCACTTCCTATTAAAGAAAAGAAAAGGGAGGATCATCACCACAGATCTCAGCAATGTGGAAAGCAGAGTACGAGGCTTTCTTGCTGTTACTCCTTTCCAGTCTCATAATAAAGTTATAGAAAGAAAAAAAAATTGATTTCTGGGAATTTTTCCAGAAGAGACAGGGACTACACAATATAGTCAGTAAACAAAGTTATTAAACAAGATCTAGGAAGAGACTATATGTAGAAAAACAAATAGAAGAATAAGACAAAGAACAGAAATAAAAGAGAAGCAATATAATGGTTAAGAAGTTAGCTTTTAAATCTAGAAAATGAATGAAAGAAATCATTGTACATACTAACTAGAAAGTTGACCAGTAGCTAGAGAAAAAAAAAGCCGAACTCAAATGCATAAATAAAACATCCATTCATACTTATAATACTGATGCTTTAATTTTATTCTAGCATATAAACATTTGCTCAAAATGTCATAAAATATTTGGATATTTCTAAATATTAAGGTATTTCACAATACCTGCATGCTTAGAATTGAATAGATAACATATTCAGATACTGAAGTTACTTTTTATTGTCATTTAAATACCTACGTATTCTATAAAATACTAAAGAAATTCTGAGAAGACTATGGGACAGGTATAAAGTATAAAGACTAAATAGCATAGCAAAAGAAAATATGTATGAATAAAACCTTGTATATTTCAGATTTAAATTTGCATATTAGCAGCATTTTTCCTAAAGGATTTGAAATGTGACATATTTACTTTGTGATCCCAGCTCTACTCTCATTTCATGCCAGGCTTACTGACAGATTTGCTCATTGACTTACCTTTCCTAGAAAAGCAAGCTGTGATACGTCACTGGGAAAATTACATGTGTTTTTACCCTATATTTTTAGGAATTCATTCATTTGGACTGTGGGAGAATCAGAGAATTATGATATATGCAATTCCTAATGCTTGATAGGTCTACTAATAATATTTCTTTTATATTGGTTCTGTTTTCTGTTATAAACATGATCCAAAAATAAGTGATAGTACATTAAATATTTCTAAACACACTTTATGCTCGATTGGCAACTTCTTTCACCAGTGTAATTTTCTTTCTTTCCGATTGGTTCTATTCTGGATTTCTCTGAAGTAAGAACTTGCTGTGACCTTGTGTACCTGAGCAAAACAGCCCAGCAAGCTTTGTGACATTGAATGAGAGTTTTGGAAAACCACTCTGTTGATTAAAGAAATTTACTGGACAAGAGGATTTGTATTCCTTTTTTGATTTAAGTTTAATTTTACTCTTCATTTGCTAAAAGGTTTGCTGTCTTAAACCATGGAATGAATTTTTGCTCTTTGCCATGCTTGGACAAACCCAACTCGACTCGGTAACCTCCATAGTCATTATGCAGACCTTAAGAGATGACTGGGTTGGACTTAAAGCTTCATGCCATTGCCAAATGTTTCTCTGCATACCTGCAACCTAAGAAATGTAAAGATGCCTTGTTAAGTGTGGAATCCTTGTTCTGTTATCATTTGAAGGTCCCAAATACCTTTGGAGGATAGTTATTCCCAATGGGAAAAAATGAAAAGAATATGCAAATATAATTATTTATGCAATAAATACTGTGCTAAACATTTACACAGATATGATTCTACTTATACTTCAAGACAGTCTTCCAGCACATAAGATATACATGAAGGAAATCAAAGTTGGGTGATTAAATGAGTTAAAATTACCCAGATGGTAAATAAGTGTTGGGATTCAAATATTGTATGGAACAGAGAGAAGGAAAGACAACATGTCTATGGACTAGAATAATCTAGATTACAAAAAATGTCTACCATTGTCAAAATGTACATTCAAGTATATTCTTAAAATATGATATATGTGAAAAACTGCATATGGAGCCCACATATCATAATCTCTGATCTTTTTATTTGTGGTAGGAAAAGGCTGGTTAATCCACAACTATACAAATTAGAAGAAAATATGCTGCTTTTTGAGTTAAGGAAGATTTTGATATAGTCACAACATTTGTGTTGGACACGTAGGCAGTAGGATTACAACATCTGTTACTACACTTAACACCCAGTTGATAAAGCATTCTGGCCACTGCCACTATCTGTCATTTAGTTTGTGACACTTAACCTTTAGACAATGATCCCTAGTAGATGATGACATTTTCATGGATTAACTGAACCTTTCGCCCTTTATCTAAATGGTTTTCTACTGTTAGACACAGCCTTGGTTGCTCTATATTTACCATATTTCTCATGGTGTTCTTATACAATTGGGACTTGAGGGGATAATACATCAACCCAATGTTACTGTGAAAACAAACCATATCAAAATGACAGTGACTTTCAGATGAATTCAGGTAATTATTAAGTCAAATGATTATCTAAGATCTAGTCATCATTGATATTTGCTGTATGATTGACTTAAATGCTATTGACTCAGAATCAACAAAGTCTCACCAAAATTTGAAATTGGTGCTGTGGAGTCAGAGTATTGGTATGAAACATTAGGTCAGAAATCAAGGACTGGGTTCAAGATCTAGTTCTACTGTTAGTTGGTAGAACTTAGGCCAGTTATTTAACCTTTTTGAAACTAGGTGGTTTAATCTTGGTGGATGGGAGAGTTTAGACTACACCAGATCACTATTACTGTCTCTTGTACATTGCATTTTCATCAGATATGAAACTTCAAGATTTTTCAACTCTTTTTATCAATCTAAAATTCTAAAACCCAAAATATCTTCTTCATGGAACAAGTATACTCTGCATATTGCCTACTATTCTACTACAGATTACCCAATTTGTTAGTTTATTTTTTTGGTACTGGGGATTGAGCTCAGGGGAACTCAAACACTGAGTTACATCCCCAACCCTATTTTGTAGTTTATTTAGAGACAGGGTTTCACTGAGTTGCTTAGTGCCTCACTTTTGCTGAGGTTGGCTCTGAACTTGCGATCCTCCTGCCTCAGCCTCCCAAGCTACTGAGATTACAGGTGTGTACCACCACACCAGCCTTATTTCGTTACTTTTGTGTAACAAATCAACACAGATGTACAGCTTTAAGAAGTGCCTAATTATCATCTAACAGTTTCTCTGCATAGGAAGTTTGGGCAGGGCTTAACTGGGTTTTTTCTCTGGGTCCCACAAGGTTGCAGTTGAGGCACCTTTTGGGCTGTGCTCTCCTCTGAAGGCTCAACCTAGAAAGAATCCACATGCAAGCTTATTCTGCTTTTTGGCAGAATTTATTTTTTTATAGATATATGATTGAGGGTCTCAGATTTTTCTATTAGCTGAAAGCTGCTCTCAGACCCTAGAACTGCAGTTCCTTCCTACATAGGCTTTCCCAGTATGACTACTTACTTCATCAAGCAGATAAAGAGAGTTTCTAGCACCAGTTTCAAAAACTGAGTCCTATATAATGTAACATAATCATGAAAGTGACATCTCTCAACACCTTTGCCACATAATGGAAACTAATCACAGGAGTGACACCCTATCACACTTTCCACATTCTGTTGACTAGAAGCAAGTTACAGGTCCTGCCCATATTCAGGGAAACACCAGCAAACAGGAATCACTGGTGCAATCTCTGGGTCTTTCATTACCAGGTATTAATAATAGATATGTCTGAACCTTCTCTCTGTTTTAGCATCTTCTAAGTTTTGGGAATAATTGTTTATTTAATCTTGACAAATATACAAGTTGTTTTATTAATACTTTTATTATTTCTGTGCAAAATCTGACTCTCAAATAGGATTAGTAACTCCCTCAAAGTAACACAAAATAAGAATATTTTTTATTTTTCTGTGTTTGGATTTCCAAAACTTGCCTCATGGAAACTATTCTGCCAGCTTTCATGCACAATAAGCCAGCACTAAGCAGTCACTTGAACTTTGTTGTCATTTTCCAAACTGCTGAAGTCTCAAACACTTCATAGAGAAGACTATAGCATATATCTTTCTTTTTAACTTATTCAAGTTGTATTTATATGCACAGATTCGAGGGGCATCAGTATATCATGGAAGTTGGAGGGAGGTTTGTGGACTCAAGTGCTGATCTTTGTAGATAACCCAATAGCAAGTTTTAGTGCAGAGGCAACAAAACCTGAAGGAGAAGGTAAGACTCATGGTATTTTCTCTTGGGGATATTTCATTCTGCACCATTGTGAACATTTTGACAATTTGCTCTTGATGATGTTGGGACACTTTAGACATTCCTTTTGAGCTTGTGAAGATCTCAATTTATTTTTGTGGATCTTAGCTAGCAAGACCTGGTATAAGAGATATTGTTAAATGTAGGACCAATAACAGGCTATTCTTACTTTTCCTTTGGGATTTTATTAGGGTCCGTTTTTCTAGTTCTTTGCATTCATTAACAGAAGTACCTACAACACAAACCTGGTTGTAAGAGAGCACTGTCTTTCAGTGAGGAGCTAGCTGGGCACATGGTTAATCTGAAAGGAAGACATAACAGGATTTCTTCCAGCTAGGCAGTCTGTGAAGCTGGAATCAGCCTCATTAATACCAATGAGAAATATTGGGTTTGGTCTATTTTTCAATTCACTTAGCTTTCTTTGAAAAAATTGAGAGGTTTGTCTTTGTCACATGGTATGTCATGATTAATCAGATATATTGGATGGGCAAATGGTTTAATAGTTATTGCAATTTGTCACATCAGACATGGCTTATCATGCATTATTAATACCTAAATGTAAAATTAGTTAAACTGGGTCTGGCTTCTATTCAAAAGAGTTGTGTGTTAGCAAAAAGCAAGTTTGAATGAACCCTCACAGAGGTGGCTTAACCAATATCACCTTTCCGTTTCCATTTCAGTGTAAGGGCATACTTATATAATTAAGTTGAGGAAATGTTTTTTCAGTAGTTGGGCAAACAGTCATCCCATTGAGAGGAGAAGTTTTTGGCCTTCATTAACATGGAGACCCAGGGAGTCAAATCTAGAAAGGTGTGTTCCTTTTTCAAAGCAAAATGAAAGTTCAGAAATGTTTCTATTTTTAAAGCACTTGATTTGCAAACTCTAAACTGTGCTTATTTTGGTACCAATGTTTTGTTATATTTGATAAGTAAAAGAATTAATAAGGCTGGTACATGCTTCAAAAGTAGTTATACTTGTTAAAAAAAGGAATCATTTAGTTTCTACACAAAAGCAACATGTTACTTTGAGGATTGTATGGACATTAGATCTTTTCTACTTTAGTTATGAAAGAGAATTTCTGTCATCAACACCCACATTTATTCAAATATGAGAGAGAAGGGGTTTTCATTTATAAACTTTATGGATATGCAACTAACTTTTTTTTTTTGGGAAGAAAGGATAAACAAGATTTATTGCTTTGCTACCAAGGAGAAACAGAGGCGACTCCTGCCCCAAGGCTGTGATTCTCCCATCACAAGAACAAGGGGCTTTTAAAGAGGTGATTCAAAGACTACATTCCACATGCTCTCTGTTGGGTAACTAACTTTTAAGAA
>PVHX01004807.1:79183-120584 GCA_004024805.1 Geosciurus inauris | reverse complement strand
TTTAAAAAAAAAAGAAATTAAAAATCCCCCAAACTGAAAGAAAAGAAAAAAATTCACTTCTCATTTACCTCTGTTCTGTCCTCTCATTTCTGCACTAGCCCAGCGAGTGTATTAATTTGTCCAAATACTACCTGCATCAAATTTTAATAAATACATGGATTTAAGGGGTGCTGGCAATTTATCTCAGAAACCCAGATCAAACTGTACAAAATGGAATATTAGAAATCCCTGCTGTGTGTTCTTTGGCCACCCTTGTCATTATTCATTTCTTGATGGCTGACATTTCTCTTCAGTCCTTACCCGGTTGCTGTTCTGCTCAGCATCCCCTCATTCCTTTCTTTCATCTCCATTTTTGTTCCCCTTTCCCTCAAATTCCCATAAACTTCACATGCCAGGTGGTTTAGGACTTTCTTTGCTAGGCCTCCCTCTCCTCATAACCAAAACATGTATTATTCACTCTTTGAGAAGCATTCGATGCTACCTTTTATGATCAAATTTCCTCATGTCACAATCATAGCAGCATTTAGTTATACCCACACTTAATATGTCCCAACAATCACTGACCTCTCTGTCCTCCTTACTCCCCTTACTATCATTCTTGTAGTGAGTTCAAATTATGGTGTTAAGGAAAAAGATATTGCCACTAGGTGGCAGTAGCACCCCATGAGCTTCGTTTGGGTGGTGCTTTGACAGGCTTTCTGCAGAGGGCATCACTCACAGCAAGAGACTTTCCAAAGGCAACTGCACTGGAGCCACCATCTAGAGAGGTAGAAGGGCAGAAGGACTCCTGGGGGCAGGAGGATCAGAGAAGAAGCTTACATGTCTAGGTGATGTCACTCGGCAGCATGGAGGGGAATCATAGGTGTCAGAGAACTCTGAAGACAACTGCAGCTTGGGTTCTTCATAACCCCCCAGAGTGGGCAACATGGATATACAAATAACCATAACAGAAGATCCTCTGTGGGTCATGAGAAGGCCGTCCAGTTTCTCTGGGAGATCTGATGTGGTAGGGAGAGCATCTAATGGGACTTAAAAGACAGATCCTGAAAAAAAGTATGGGATTTGGAGGAAGGAGAGTCATTATATGTTGCTAGGTTTTCAAGTCCAGGGTGATTTTAAAGCATAGTGATATCACCAGTCGAAGCAGAAAGAAACAGGAGCAGAATGGGGAGGAGCAGAAGGGGAATATACAGAAGGTCTTAAGAAGCTACTGTGGCACTTCATTTTGAGCAGTTAGAGTCTGGGATACTGGAGGGGTGCACTTGTGGAGGTGATTCCCAAGCAATGGGAAATGCATGGGGCTGAGGGAGGAGTGTAAGAGCTGGTGCCTCAGGTAAGAGGCTGGTGCCAGAGATCCCGATTTGGGGATAAATTCAGGGACTTAAAATATATTCTATTCGGAGCAAAGCTACCTCTGGATAAAATGTTAAATGAGAAGACCATGTGCCATTTTGACATGTGTCTACATGTCAGGTGATGAAGGAGGAGCTATAAAAATGAGACCCTAGCTACAGAGTTACCTGGTAAATAGAGGTGTAATGAGAGGCAGGTAGGGTGTAGGTAGAGTAGGGGATTCTACCACCCAAATCCACTCTGGACCATCCTTCAAAGTCTGGAATGAATCTCAGCCAAGGGGATTTTTTGTCATCTGAACTCTGAAAGCTTAAGAAGCATTTTTTTCCCCCTCTCTGTTTCTCCTTTTTTCTCTTTCCAAAACAATTGTAAACCTCTAGCTATGTGATAAGAATGTACTTTTCTAGATGCCAGGAATGTAGAGAGGTGTAAGACTCAACCCTATTTTAGGAAATTTTAAGTCTACCAGGGAGTCACTGTGAGCCAGGATCACTAAACACGAAGGCTGGTCCTACTGAAAGTGGTCCTTGTGGGTAGGATGCCACCAAGCATGGAGAGAGTCACAGAGCAGGAGGGCACATGGAGAGGAGTCAGAAGAGAATGCATTTGGGGTATAGAAGGCTCAAAATACATAGTGCTTGAGGTGCATCTTAAAGAATGAGGAAGAGTGAGGCAGGTGCAGAGGGGGAGGGATGGGGAAAGAAGGAGGAACTCTAATGCCAGAGAGCTTGGCATGAGCATCCGTGTGGGGGTGCGTAGGTGTTCACACGTGTGTGTGCCTGTGGGTGACTGTATCTGCACGTGCAGTACTATGGGATTTCTATCATCACAGGGTATTCTCTGCATTCATCCTGTATCAGTTGTGTTTAGGAGTAGCAGTAAATTCCGTAATTCAAAACCTGATTTTCATGTGGAAAACAAAATTTTTTTAGCATAAGATGTTATGGGGAGAAGTCCATTCATAACTTGTAGTAGGCTTAAGTACCTCTTCAAGATACCGTGTTTCTACTTTAGGAGTTAATGCTGTGCTGTTATGTAATTGGAGCTCTGACCCTGTGGTAGAGATCCCGAAGTATCTATCAAAGAAAGCATGAGTGTTGTCAACATAGGAAACCATCAGAAGGTCAGAGCCAGTGATTGGTTCCCCTCCCCGCTTCCTTCATTTGAAGAAATGTCAGAAAGCAATTTGTCAGCAATCACTAGTGTGTGTCTAGATCTGCCAAGCTTTTCAACTCTTTCTCATCATCTTTGGGCCCTTTAAAACAGTGGAAATGTTTGCCAGGCTTGGGGATAACAGACCTGAGAGATGGAAGTAACAGTTCTGGAGAGTCCGTGTTGAACTCTTTTTCACCATCGGAACCCACTGTCAAATCCTGGCACATTCAAATGCCTCTGACTTTGTCTGAGGTGACTTAAAGATGCAGTGGTAAAATGCCATGTAAGATGCAGTTAATGAAACTCACTGAAGCCAATTAAAGTACCTGGATAACAGACAGTGTGCATGTTCATAAATGTGACCCCGTATACCGATTTAGAAGAACAATAAAGATATCACCTCTACCATACCTCCAACAAAACTGATGCTTCTCTTCTTTTTTTCTGTAACCATTTTTGAAGATAGAGAAGAAAAATCTGGTAAAAATTAAAATAATGGACACATACCTAGGAAAATTAGCATATAGGGAGATATTTCCTATATATCATCACTATTTCTCATCCTTACTTGTTTCCATCTCTTCTTCTTCAGTGATTTTCATTTCCAAATAGCTGATTGGTAGAGTCATAGCAGAAAAAAAAATCCCGATTGAGAAGGGAGTTGCCATGGCAACCTTGCACTATAGTTATATTTTCCTGTCTGTAACTATAAATGGTAAAATGTAACCTTTCTAATTTTGCTATAACATTTTTAACTCTATTGGTACCAAATCCTCTACAAAGTTTCATATCACACTACATAGAAACAATAGTTTTCATTTTTATTCCAACAAAAATCTTTATATTATGGACTAGAATATTTTATAAGAATCGATTGATGTTGAGTAAAATGTTTAAGTATTTAAGATTCTCTGACATTCATTAAAATGTTAAAGCATAACAGTGATTTAAAAATCATACCTAAATGACTGGATTACCCATTCTAAACATTCAAAATAATTAAACATTAACCTGACTTAAGGTGTATTATTTTTATCTTAAAATTCTTATTATTTATTTATTTTGGTACTGAGGAAAATGTCTTATTTTTGAAAAGTTATTTGAGCAGAACAAAGAAAAATGCTAATATAGAACGAACATCTTAACCTTTAGCAACAACTTGCTTTTTCTTCAGTCCTACAGGGACAAACTACATGTCCCTCGTCTCCTAACACTGGTTTGAAGTAACTCATACAAACAGCAATAAATGAAAACTACCCCTACCTCACCCCACCCAGATTGCCACAGCCCTGCCTCCCACAGAGCCTCCTCTGTTCTGCCACAGCCAGGGGAGCTCCTTGGAGTTGGTGAGACAGAGAGGCTCCAGGTTCAAAGCCAGAAGTAAGGAAGAAGCTGTGAGATCAAAGGTCCAGAGTATTGACTCTGATAAAAACATTGCCTTGCCCCAGCCATAAAAATAAAACAGTTCAATTAAGAAAAAAAAAAAAGCTGGGTGTGGTGGTGCATACCTATAATTCCAGCGGCTTGAGAGGCTGAGGCAGGAGAATGGCAAGTTCAAAGCCAGCCTCAGCAACTAAGCGAGGCCCTAAGCAACTCAGTGAGACCTTGTCTCAAAATAAAATATAAAAAAGGGCTGGGGATGTGGCTCAGTGGTTAAGTGCCTTTGAGTTTAATCCTGGGTACCAAAAAAAAAAAAAAAAAATCATCATTTAGTATCTATTGCCTTAAGTTCTATCAACTTCATTTCAATTAATGTCATGAAAACTCTGACAGGTGACAGGGGCTGTCTCTGCATGTTCAAATCTTAGTGTCACTGACATAAATCAGGTTTCTTTCCTGTGATAACTGGGCAGAACTTGAGCACACTAACATGGATTGGAGGCTTTACATCATGTGGTGAGCAATGGAAGATTGCTTTGAAACAAGAAGCCACTGGGAGGCAGGAAGTCCTGGGTGGGGTCCTATGGGTGATGAATATGCTGGTCTGTGGGGCAGTGGGAGTGGGAGATGGAGCATATAAGGACCAAAATTTTTCTTAGGACTGTCCTTATAGTCTGGAAACCAGCAGGGGGCCCTTCTTTGTCTTCTGATCTCTGTCCTTTCCTCAGCTATTTGAAGAATGTCATGTAAGTGAAATCACACACACTATACAGCCTTTTGGATCTACATGATGCATGTGAGATTCATCCCTGTTGCTATGTGTATCAATAGTTCAGCCCTTTTCATTGCTGCATAATATTCCATTAAATGAATGTACACAGTTCATTTATCCATTCACTGATGGAAGGGCATTTGGTTGTTTGCAAAGATGCTTTAAATGTTCACATATTTGTCTTCATATGAACATTGGTACTCATTTCTCTTAAGCAAATGCCTACAAATGGGATTGGTAGGTCATATGATAGGTGCATGTTTAATTTTATAAAAATCTGCCAAACTGTTTTCAAAGTGGCTGTTTCATTGTGTGTTCCCACCAGTAAAGTGTGAAATTTCTAGTTGCTCCATTTCCTTAACATCACTTAGTCTTTGCAGCTTAAAAAATTATTTTAGCCGTTCTGATAAGTGTGTGGTTTATCTCATCGTGGGTTTTACTAGCATTTTGCATTTTCCTAGAGACTAATGATACTGCACTTTTTAAATATATTTATCATCTGTATATCTTCTCTCTCATGGAATACCTTTTCAAATTTTTTGCCTATATTTTTCTTTTTTGTGGGGGAGGTGTACAGGAGATTGAACTCAGGGACACTTGGCCACTGAGCCATGTCCTCAGCCCTATTTTGTATTTCAGTTAGAGACAGAGTCTCACTGAGTTGCTTAGCACCTTGGTTTTTACTGAGGCTGGCTTTGAACTTGCAATCCTCCTGCCTTAGCCTCCCAAGCAGTTGGAATTGCAGGCATGCGCCACTGTGCCCAGCCTTGCCTATATTTTTGCTGTTTCTTTTACCTCTCTTTGAGTTTTGAGGATTTAAAAAAATACATTTGTTTACAAGTCCTTTGTTGGATATGTGATTTACAAATTTTTTTCCAGCATGTGGTTTATATTTTCAGTATTTTAACAATGTATTTCTTGTAGCAAAAGGTTTTTAATTTGATGAAATCCAATTTGCTAAGTTTTGCTAAATGAATTATGCTTTTGGTGTGATATCTAATAACTCTGCCTAACCAATGGACATAAAGATTTTTCTTCCATGTTTCCTTCTAAAAGTTTTATAGGTTTATGTTTAACATATAGGTCTATGGTCTAGTTTGAGTAGACTCATTTTTAATGCTAACATGTTTTTAGTTTCATCCTCTAATTTTGGGCTACTTTTGCTATGTCTTTGAGAAAAAAAAAAATCTAAGAGCCAGAAACTGCTATGACTTAAGCAGTACTTTTAAAGTTCTTTGTGTCTATTAACTATTTCTGTTGCTGTAAGAAAATACCTAAAGATGCATAATTATAAGGAGAAGAGGTTTATTTAACTCACAATTTTGGAGGCTGCAAATTCAAAATCAGGCAGCACCTCTTGTTTGCCTCTGGTGAGGGGTCACCATGGTGAGAGCACATGCAATAAGAAGAGGTGGACTGGCCAAACAGGACGCCAGCGAGAGATTCTGGGATCAGGCTTGCTCTTTTATGGTAACCCACTCTTGTAGGAACTAACTAAAGTCCTACAAGAATTCTGTTATTAGCCCCTTCCAAGGGCAGCAAAACAATGACCTGTTCATTTTCTAGGTCCCAAGTCTTAAAGATTCTACTATCAGGGGCTGGGATTGTAGCTCAGTGGTAGAGCGCTTGCCTTGCATGAGTGAGGCACTGGATTCAATCCTCAGCACCACATAAAAATAAATAAAATAAAGATATTGTGTCCACCTACAACTAAAAAATTATTTTTTTACAAAAGGTTCTACTGTCTCTTAACATGACAATACTGAAGACCAAGTCTCTAATATATAAACCTTTGGGGACCAACCAAATCTGAACCATGAGACCAACTAAAGTTCATTTATGTTCTTCTAGATCCAACATAAATTTAAATTTTATTAACCACAACAGCATCTACATACATTCGAGAAGTAGAGTATGTGGATATCCAGGTATTTAGCATCTAGCCGGTGATGAGGGCTTTGCAGAATCGAGGAGTCTTTGTAATAATTCTGCCCTCCTGTGGTCAGGTGGTGGTTTGCATCCACAGATCTGCATTCGCCTCTTTTCTTCTATAGATGAAGAAGCAGAGGTTCAGAGAGAATCAGCTCCCTTTCCAGGGTCAAACAGAGAGTTGGTGGCAAGGCTAGTCTGGAAGCTGAGCCTCTGGGATTCTGTTCCAGCACATGCTCTCTGACTGTGCTTATGGTTGAGGGAAATGGCCTCACTGCTGGACAGTGAGTCGTCGCCACAGTAACCATTCCTTTGAACTTGGCCTTGCACTATACAAGCTCTTTGAAAGCGTGGGCCATACCTTTTCTAGCTTATGAATGTCCAGTTTTGCACATACACTGCTGCCTGCCCTAACATGGTAATTGGGCAGTTGTGGAATAAGTGCTTGTTGAGCCAATGGCTCCTTAGGTGAGGAACTATTTCATAGCAACCTATTTGTAATAGATTTACATTCAAAATACCTGGAAGACTATTGGTTATAATCAATATGATATAGATAAAAAGCATACGATTTGATATCAGAATGACTAGCTTGAAACTTTGAGTCACTTACTAATTGTATGTTCTGGGGCAAATTACCCAACTTTTTGAGTTCCAGTGAGAAAATAATACACACCCACAAGTTTTATGCATGGATCAAATAAGGCAATGTATGTTGAGATCCTGGCAAAGCTGATACGTACTGAGACCCCATTAATATCAGTTCCATCTCCTTTGCCATTGATGGAATAAACATCCTATTTGTGGAATACAAAAGCTCAGTACAATGAAAAGCGAAAACAAAGTTCACAATTAAATATGAGGGTCAATTTTTCTTGATGGAGCCTAGACTTGTGCGCAGTTATAGAAATGTTTGCAAAGTCAGACTTGGACCAAAGTCTCAGAGCCAAGTGTGTCATCCAAAGAGGACATAATGGAAAGAAGTGATCTTTGCAGCAGCTTGTGGAAATGAAATAACATACTCAGCTTTCTTCATAGTGTTATTTCTTTTAGCTCTGGTCTTTGTACTGCAATCTGCAAGTAGTCATATGTTTCTTGTGAAAACTGCCTTTTCATTTCTCAAAGCTGTTCTTTACAATTTTAGCCACTGCTGTGGTGGCATAGATCCCACAAAGGCTTTGTGGAGGAGGGCAGAGGGGAGAGCTGGGGTCAACTCACCCCAGCTGAAGCATCATGTCTCAAAGTGGAATTCAATCAGGATCTCTCCAATAAATGTCTTTTGTTTGCTCCTCTTCCAAACACCCCAGGCCACAGCTTCCTGCGTGGTGCTTGCATTTTAATCCCTCTGCTTGGCATCTCCTCGTGCTCCTGGCACGGCATGAATGACTCCTCTCATCCTGTGCCCCCTCCCCAGGATTGGGCTCTGTCATCTGTGGCTGTAATTGCAGAGAGGCCAACGAAAGGCCCTGGAGATGGACAGAAGTCAAAGTGGCATTGCCTGTCCCCTGACCCAGCCCAGTGTATGTCTCACCTGGGAACTAAGGATCCTCCTCTGCTTTCTCTGACCTTCACAACCTCTCACTCAGCTGTTTTCCCCCCCTGACTACTCCTCAGACTATCTCAGATCTCTTTCTTCTCTATCCATCTCCATGCCCCAGACCTACCCCATCAATATTTATCTACCTCTTTGAGATCTTAGATATTCTAACATTTAACATTTCACCAACATGGTTCTACCATAAGTAAAGCTTGGCCCCATCCTATTTCTCCTTTCTGTAATCCACCTTCCCATCTTGTTACCTCTCCCATCTGTCTTCAGATACCCAGTGCCCAGTGCAGCCCGATTATCACCCAGGAGGGACCACCTCCTTCTGCTTTACCTCTACTTCTGGCAGGAAAACATTTAATCAGCTAAGCCACGCAGATACACTAAAGACTATCACTTGTCATATATACCCAACACAAAGATGTTTTTTCTTTTTTGAGGGAAAAAAAAAGATGTTTTTAATACAAATGAAATAGTCTCTAACTGTAGAGTTTGACACTGAGCCAGTATGGGCAGACAATTTGCAAGCAAATTATCCTAGTGTTCTCTGCTCTTCTGACTTCAAAGCCACCATCAACACAAGAGCTAGAGACGTGCCATGCTCTGTGTTCCACTGCTCCACTGTGCATCCCCCAAACCTCACCATGGCACACTGCCAAGGAGTCTTCAGGACGAATTCCATAATGTTGCCAATGCTCATGTCTATGGATCTCTAGAAACTCCAGGCAGGTCAATTCTTATCATCTGGATCATCCCCACACTCTGTACATCCCTGACCCTAACCCAATGTAATGTCATCCTGCCCTCTCAAATCCTTCCACTGGGCAGTGATCGTCAGTTACCACCCAGTTCATCCGTATCAGTGGATTAATGCACTTGTTAGGTTAAGGCTCTCATAGCCGGATCATTTCACCTCTAAACTTTCTTGCATTTTCTCACACATGAGCTTTGGGGAGACACTTCATATCTAAACTATAACATACTTCTATTAGGGTTTTTTTTTTTTTCCTCCACAATGTTCTACCCAAACTGCCCATATGGAGGTTACCATCCATGACCTGTTGTCAAAACCATGCTGATTTCCTAGTTCTTCTGTTTTTGATCTGTTAGTGGCTTTGGATAGTGCCAATTATTCCTTCCTTGAAACCCTTTTCTCAGTTGCTTTGATAATACCACACCTTCCTATTTCTCTTCTTTTCTCTTTGGCTACTCCTTCTTGGGCTCCTTTGCTGTTTCCTTCTCTTATTCTTGACCTCTAAATACTGTAGGAGCTGAGATCCCAAATGTTGGCCCTCTTTTTGTCTCTGCTTACAGTGACTCCCTTGGTGATCTCATTCAGTTTCAAGCATCAGATACCATCTCCAAGCTGACAATGCCCATATTTATATGGTCTTCCTCCAGATGTCTTTAGGGTCCATTTTATCACTCCCTGCAAGTCTCAGCTCAAATTTCACCTTACAGAGAACAAGAGTAGTATCGCATTCTTAATACAGTTGTGGCACCACCCCATCTCTCTGTTTCCTTACAGTTTTATTTTTCTACATAGCTCTTTTATCCCTCTGACATAGACTTGTAAATATATTGAAAGCCTTTTGAAGACAGGAACTTTGCCTCATAGAGTGTGTTGCACATAGAAAGCTACCAATAAAAGTCTGTTGAATGAAAGCATGGTCTTATTCAGTCCTGACAACACCCCAACAATCCTATTGGAATGATTATTACAGATGAGGAAACAGCATCAGATTAACCCACTGTCACACGGCTGGTAATCCAGGCAGCCTGACTTCAGAGACTGACTACCTAGCATGCTGGTAGAAACCAGAAGGATCCTTGGAGTCCAGATCACATGGATAATTTTATTGGGTACAGAGTTTATCTTGAGGACAATAGAGAACATTATCATGGTGGTATGAGAGGTAGGGGTAGTGACATGCCCTTGGAAAGGAGCTGACTCCATTGAAAATATGCACGTTATTGTGCATGTCCAGTTCTTGGGTCACTAAATCATGCTAACTCAGAGACTACTTTGGTACTTCATGGGAAAGTTTTGGCCAACAGTGTATTTTACACTTTGCTAACATCAAACTGTCCTGTGCTGACAATATTTAAGTTAGATTCAGTTAAAAGCTTCAAAGCTACTTTACCTTGAGGTCTGTGAAATTGAAAACCTTTCTTGCTATTTCCATAGCAGTCTGATGGTTGACATAATCCTTAAAGAAGCTTATATGCTAAGGCCCAAGACCCATTCAACTACATTCACGAGCTACTGACTCAAAATGCCATGACTTGAGCTAAATACACTAGCAAAGTATTATGCTACTTAAAGAACATATTATAATTCACACTATAATTAGAGAGGAGAGGGTTTCAGACAATCTGATTAAATGAACTTAAAAACGCATATTTGAAATATTTGACTTCTTTAAAGTTTGTGCTCCATGGTTGCTGACCTTTCAGGTCCCTCACAGGTGGAGATTAGAAGATTTAAGAGATATTTTCATGCTGGCAGTAGATGCATTAGGTTAATAGATGCTAAAACCCACCATGTTTCCATGGAGAAATGAATTGCTGTTTTCTGTTTTAAAGGGACTCAACTGCTCACCCTCCAATACCTCCAAAGCCCAGATCTCCTGTTCCTTCTTCTTCCCAGCTAAGTCCAGACAATAGGTAAGAGCTGGCCCTGCAGACTTTCTCGTCAAAATGAAGTTCAAGGGAAATGGGAGTAAGTGATCTGGGATCTACTTTGTGCCACAGGTGGGGATGTTTCACATGCACATTCACAAATGAAGCATGTAGAGCCTTTCCTGATTGTATCTGTTAACATGCGTGTGTATTTTAAGTGCTGATTCCTATAACTTGTCTTATGGAGACACACTTTCAAGATAAAAATGGAACAATATATTTATGTTCAAGTGTTTGTGTTCAGGCTTCTTATATATTAGCTCCTAATATTTATATACAGATGTACATATGTACTTGGCATATAATTTTATACATATATAATTTTAAACCATATTAAACTACATGTACACATATTTGATTGATATTTACTCCTAGTTAAGTTTCCCATTAAGAGCTCTTTTACTGATCTGTATACTGATGAAAGATGTCCTTGAAACTTTGTGTTAACTGCTGAAATCCTCAATTATGTTCAAAATGCCTTTTGGGGTTGTTCTTATCTTTTTAATAGTTTAACTCAAAACTCTGAAAAATTTGGAAAGATATTTGTATTAACTTGTCTCTGAATCAGTAAAAAACAGACTTGCTTTCCCACTGTGAATGTGTCACTCTGTAATGAATACTTGAAACACATTCAGAGACCTAAAAATTTTCCTATGTCTTCCTGTTCAATTGCTTAATAATCTTGAACTGTTTTGCAAAATGTGCATTCCACATTTCCATTATTATTATGAGATTAAAAAATGGTATTGGTGAAGACTGAATACATTAGATTTGCCTTTGATTCTTTAGTGTTTTTGCTTTTCGATGCTGATTTTTCCAACACCATGTAAGACACAATTGTAGAGCTGTTCTTCAATAAGTCACAACTGCAGAACTTCAGTAAGAGAGTGACCAGCCAGAAGTGCCTACCGTGAAGCAGGACTGTCACCTTAGGTCTTCATCCCACTGGGGTAAAACTCCAGAGCTGAATTGCTCTCCAGTGGAACTCTATGCAATCTTTGCAATTTTGCTGTCAGGATGGGAGCATATATATATATATTTTTAATGAGTCAAGAGAATATCTCTTCACCAAACTAGTTAATAATATAGATTAGATGTGTAACTCTTCATTTGTTCAATGGTTATAATTGTTAAACAACTTTTGTAATTGTTTATAATTGTTAAAACAACTTTTCAGGCTTTTATCTTACCTGATTGTTTTTCTTTTACTCTTACAGTATTGAGCAATTAAATCTTACTGTAAATAGGATTTTTTTAAAGACCCAAAGTAAATTGGCCTTCTGCCACCTAAATTCTAATCTAAAAATCAGCAACACTAGTTAGCTTGTTTAGATTCCAAAGAAGCTAAATTTCACAAGAATTGGTCTAGTCCATTTTTACTACTCTATTTTTTTCTTCCATCAATGTTTTTACTGCTATAATTTTTTTCTTCCATCAATGATCTGAAAAATAAAATTAGGACAACTTGCATGTCTTTTTTTTAAAGCCTGATTACTTTAATCACAGCAATATGATTTTAATGAAAGAATATGAAAGGGAAGTGTTTCCTATGTAATTAACGCATGTCCTCAGGAGAACAAAAAATAGTTGAATACAGCTCCTTGAGAGCAAGCAAGCGTGTATAAGTAGGTCAACCAGATACTGAGAAGAGCAGAGAAAAGCCTGATGTCATAAATTGTGACAGAAGCCAGCACTGTAAAATTTGATGCTGTCAGCTCAATGGGGCTATTCTCAATGTGGTAGGTGCATTTGAAATATAGACTTATTTCCTGCTTTATCCAAGCAAATGTATTTCTTGACAGTTACCAGATGGATAAGTCTTTAAGGAAAACATCATCCCTTTGATGCTTAATAACAAAAAAGATTCTTAATATTTTAAAATGTTATCTCATTATCTAATAGAGATAAGTATAAAAGTGCTTTGATGAACAGAGACCAAAAAAGTGAACATGAACATATGTAGAACAGATCTTTCTAAATACATCTTGTTGTATAAAATATATTAAAAGAAGGTGAGATTATAAAATTAGTATATTGGAGTCTTTATGGTTTTTTTTCAGAAAAATAAAATGATTTTATTTTTTCCATTTTTCTATTGGTGTACTATAATTACATATAATAGTGGGATTCATTGTTACATATTCATAAGTGCACATGATATAACATTATAAGTTGGTCAATAATGTTCACCAATGAATATTCTGTACTCTCTAGAAACTTTCAAACAGGAAATAGTTTAGTTGTTACCAACCCAAAGAACTAAGGTAGAGTTTGTTATGTCAAGTAGCAGTATGAGTCCTACATATACTGCTCTTTTTGAACACAAGTGTCTCCTTCTGTTAAATTTAAATTTAACATAGAAATGTTTTCTTACCTAACAGACACTATCTTTAAATACAGGCAGATATGTCCACCTAAACCAGGTGTATATACGGAAACCAGCAGATCTGTTGAAAGAAATACAAGATATGATCTGTGTCTGTACAGATGTAATTATAGCAATGGTAAAATATATTTTATTAGTACATTTCAAAAATATTAAACAACAATAAAAGAGATAAAATCCGTTTTTCTGATGGCTTTAATATAGTGGATAATAAATGCTTGTATAGTACTTACAGAAGTCTGATCCTTATATTTCAATCCTAAACTTTACATTAAGCAAACAACCAAAATGTCTTGAACATAGTAACAAAGTGAGATCGAACCTTTTGAAGCTTGTTCACCTCTGTAATCCCAGCACTTGCCCCCAGGTCTGTGGCATAGTTGGTGTGAGTATATGAATGAATAGGCAGAAATATGTCATTTGGTTGAACTTATACTACAAAAGCTTTAGTAATATTTGCTATAGAAAGTCAAGTCCAGCTCGCACTGCAGCATAAGGAACAGGCTCACAAATTGTATTGATTTCTTTGGGAAAGGTGGCATTTCCCAAATGCCTGGCTTCCCCATAACAGTCCTGATTTACACCTGTTGTTTTGCACATCCTGTCTAGTTTAGCATGTGTTCTGGATGTGTCTTGTCTGATTTCTTTTTTTTTTTTTAAGGAAAAAATACTGTTTTTGAAAACACTTTTTGAACAATGCTATTTTTATAGGTCCTTCAACATTATAAACCGATTTTCAATAAATAATTTTTGAGAGATTTTAAAGTTCCAAATTTATAAACTTTTTTTTCCAGGACTCTCTCTCCTTTGACTCTCAGAGGAGTCCAGTTTGAGACACAGCACACAGATACCTTACCTCTGGGAGAATCATGTTTTCTTTGCACCTAGGGACTTAAAGTACAGCTCTCAGCATTTTCTAAACTGTGTTCCCCTTGCCACAGATGTCAAAGCATGTTCTGGAAAGAAAGCATTGAATGGTTTAGTACAGAAGAAAACAATGAAATAGTGTTCTCTGGATTAGAACTTTCCAGAACCTTTAGCATGCCCGTGTGTATTTTGAATCACCTAAAGTAGGTTACATTTCCTAAACTTAATTGATGATAAAACTTTTTCTTCATGCAACCATATTAACCCTCTATGAGATGTTTGTGAAATACAGGTCTTAGTTATAGGTGAAACTATAATGTCTCATTATTCCTTTTCATGATCTAGGGAGGTCAGCCTGGATCTAAGCCTTTTATGTCTCAGGCGCTTCTACCAATAGTTTAAAATGTATTTTCTTTCCCTGCTGGAAGCCTGAGATGACACATATTTTCACCCTGTTTGAGAGACTCATTAATTGCTCAGACTTGTTGGCTAATGCTCCTTGGATCCAGGAGAAAGATTTCTGACCATGACTTCTGTTTTTACTTGGGCAGTAACTGGGTTTTCTTTTGTATGTCCCTTTTCAAGTGTGGAGCTTGAGGACCAAGAGTGATTTCCAACACCCAGGTGAAATGACACAGTGTAGGGTATAGGCGTGACTGTGCCTGTGCTATGAGATGATGTGAGAGCACTGTTCTGTTACTCTGCTAAAGTCCATAATTCCTGAACAACACATGTACTACAACTTTCTGCACTAGAAACAGATGAGCAATGTGAGCTCCTTCTAAGCTCACTCCACTGTCATTGACACGTACCTCTTCCCGTTGTTTGAAGGAGTCAGGATCGTGATAACATCGTCAAGGTGGCCACGTCTCTGGGGAAGACCGACAAGGGGTGAGTGAGGTCTGAGAGCTCACGAGCTGTGTGAAAATGCTTTGTGTCAAAAACTTGAAAATGTCTAAATGTGAACAAAACCTCAGTGCTTTTTATTATATATAATTTCAAAGAAGAATAATTGAATAATGGATGATGGTGACATTAATGGACACTCCTCTGCTTCCTCTTCTGCTGATTTTACTTGTCCTAATGGCCTCAGCCACCATGCCTCATTCCAAATCTCCAGTCCTATATTTATGCTGCTGGCCCAGATCTCTACTTATCAGTCTCCCCAGCACCTCCATTTAGGATGTCGTAGGCCATATTCAATTTCCTTCCCAAATGTGCTATTTCCTGACTTCTGTTCTTTAATTCCTGTAGGCTCACCTTTGTGGAATTATTCTTGATTCTTCCATCCCTACCCCCTTCCATGTAGTATAGAAAGGTATGAATTAAATATCTAAAATGCTTCCCCTGCGTTGATGGCCTCGCCCAGTTCAATCCCTCATTGACTCCAGCATAGTGGTTAGAGAGGTTGTTTAGATTTACTTATGCTGCTCAGTCTCTCCTATCTCTGAACCATGACTGTCCATCAGTGCCAGAGGGTTTTTTTTTCTGTTAAAGTTTTTGCTCAAACAACTACTATCCTGGCTCCCTGTTACCCATTTAATTACATGCAATGTCATTCAATGCTGTAGCTTAACCTGGCTCCAGTCTAATGCTCCAGAGTTATTTCTGACTTTGCCCATGTTGTTAATCCTACATTCAGTACCAGATTAGACCCCTACCTTTCAGTAATCCCCAGATACTCTGCCTTTGTGTATGGGATCCCCTCCATGTGACAGTGGATGGACATTTGAGTCCATCCAAGTCGTACTATTTTTCCAGATCGGATCAAACACCACCTCCTCTGTGAATTCTTTCCTTAGTGATCCATTGAGATGGGACTTCTGCCTCTCTAAGAGATTGGAGCCTCACTGTTCATATTTTTGCCAAACTCATGACACTTGCTCTTTTTCCATGTTATTTGTGTAAATGGGTCTCCTCCCTCTCATCTGCATAATCTCCAGGGCAGATATGTTGTCTTATTTGCCAGATGTCATTTTCAGTGTCTGTTGCCCTGCTTTGTCCAAAGGAGATCTTTATCTAGCTGATCATGTTAAAATCATGATGGACAGTGAGACAACCTCCAGTACAAATATTCCATTATTTAAATTCCTAACCCACAACATTTTTCCTTGTTGGATAGAATTTAGTAATGCTAAGAGTGTTACTAGAGATTGCTGTCTCAGTCAAAAGAACTGAAGAGAAGAAACAAAATGACCCTTGGGTTTTCTCTATAAATTTATTAGCCAATAGGAGCTCTGCAACCACATGGAAATTATGGAAAGGATCCTGGATGTTTTGTGTACATTTCCTTTCCCATCTAAGTTCTTAATGCTCTCATTTGATTAATTTACTTTTGTGTGGAGGATATTTTGTTTTCAGTAGGAACTGAACAATTTTATGGTGGGTGATGGGGACATTTGGGAGGAGATAAGTGAGCGATGCTAAAAGGAAATCGTGGTCTGGCATAAATCAAAGAAAACCAATGAGGGCAGCAGTTGGTTTGACTTTCCTGTCTCTGCTTTCAAGCCACAATGGACAAATTTCACAGCCACACATGTTCATCACATAGAGAAGTTGCTGCTTTGATATGCACCAGGGACAATGTACTGCAGGCTGTCCAGGGAGAATAGAAATGGTGTTATTTATCCCAGCTATTCTTTGTGGAATAGAATGTTACTGCTATCTGATTAAGGGCATTTCATTTGTCACAAATGCAATGGTGAAATTGAATAGCCAAAGCTTTCATCAATTTACAGTCTAGTGGAAAGCTCAAGTTTTTTATTCAGAATATAGTCTCCATTTTATTTGATTTACCACACAGTATCTTCTCATGGCTTATGCTAATTTTCTTCAGATAAATATGAGTAAACCTGAATCTTGAGAATCTCATCATTGTGACTCATGCCAGTCAGAATGGTCTGGGACTAAAATTTACAGGACTCTTAGCTTTGCTCTTTCCTTTGGGACATGAGCAGATTCACAGCCTCAGAGTTGGCAGGTAAAATTTTGAGCAAGAAACAATAACAGGGCATCATGTTATGGGTGACGTGGTATTTGTCCCCTACAAGGATAGGGCATTAATTAATTGGGGAGGGAGTAAGTGGCAGCAACTTTTGTATTTCAGTATTTATTCTCAGCCTATCATTGAATACCTAAGATTATATGAAACTCTTCACTTATATGATAGCTGTTAACATATTCTTTGGGTCTCTACAAGGATTGCCCTTGGCAGCTATTATGGCAAATGTGTTATGGCAGGTATCTTCACTTCATATAAGTGACTCAGCCACTGCAAAGCTATGGCAATGTTTTGATGTCTCTAAATTCAGCTAATAAATAAATATAGAAAACATTTGCTAAATGAACAATTTAGAATCAACAGAGTACTGTTTAATATGCTGGCAGAATTAATTGACAATTTGACTTGCCAGTCATCGTACTAAGCACTCTACATTTATTAACTTATCAATTCTCTTCTAATATGAGTACAATTAGCATTCTCATTTTACAGATAGGAAAAGTCAACAAGAGCTGAGGCAACCCACCCAGGGTCACCAGTGAATGACTGGTGAATCCCAGACTGAAATGTGAGTGTCCCTGACTTGAAAGATTTAATGTGTAACTACCAAGGCACCAGCTCTTACCATCTCCTGGTCTCACCAGGGGTGACTCAGGAAGAAAGAAGGACAACAAGAAACTTGGGAAAATGTGCAAGCCTAGAGGAAAAAAAAGAGGAACCAAGATTTGTGAATGGAAAAACTAAATGAGGAAGGCAAGAGAAATGGGTAGAAGAGGGAGAGAAAAGTTTGGGAGAAGACACAGTGTGAGGAGGAGTGCACAGGAGGAAGCAGGCCAGGGTACTCTTGGCAACAACACTCTGCAGCTACCTGCTTGGGGACGAAAACTGAGTTCGTGTGGTTTCAGGGAAATCCCCGAACCCAGGAGTTAAATAGGCTGCTCCTGAAACAATCAGCCAGAAAGAGCTCAGCAGTTCTCAGATATGGAAACTGGCTAGCACTTTTAGCTGCCCTAGATGGGTGGTAGTAGAATTCAAGATAGAAACCAGATTTACAGATGAGTGATGTCTTCTGTAGCTACTTTGTGGTCAAGTACTTCATGCAGGGACAGAATCTAGAGTCAGTGCATCTGTATTTGTTGATTCAATTAAAAACATGGATTAAGCATCTACTTAAAGGCACAGTATGAAAGACTGAAGAGGATGCAATATAAAATACAGTTCTAAGTTCTAAATGATGTGTGTATGTAGGGGCAGGAACACTAACACAAGACAAGTGTGCAGTTGCTATACTACAAAGTATAATCAACAGAAGAAGCACCATAAAGGAGATGTCCAAAACCCCAAATACCTGTTAGGGTTCCAAAAACATGGGGAAGTTCAATCAGTTGGAGCAATAGGGACTGGGACTTTGGGAGTGGCATTTAAGGAAAGCCTTGGAGGATGAATAGGGTGTTTCCAGTCATTAAGATAGGGCACATGTTGTTATTTCAGAGAATTGAGTTATTTTAAGGTATATCTGCCCTTTGACTCTAAGCAGCCTTTTACTAATGTGAGTTTTTTTTTCCTCTTCCAAAAAGTGAAGAACTGGATAATCTCATCAAAATGAACAAAAGCTTGAATAGGTAAGATTTAAAAATTAAAGTCTAAAGACTTTATTTATTCTCAGCCTTCAATCTTATCATTAGATATAAAGTGTCTTTCATACTCCATATGCTCTATATAAATAACCACATTTATTTTCCTGAAATATTAATATACTCTATATACACAGAGTTTGGTTTGATTGCTGAATACTTTTAGTTTAACTGTTTCAATACCCATAATATCCTAGTTACCCTTATATCTTTATCTTGGATCATTTATAATTACAAAACTTAAATTACATTGAGAGAAAAATGAACGATGGAGGCAGAAAGGGTGTGTAATTTTAGTTATCTCACTGTTACTTTGTATGCTAACAAACTAAAGGGACCAAAAAGAAAAGGAGAGAATTAAAAAAAGGTCAAATTAATTAATCAGTAGGAGGCTTGTGAGATACAGTTTTCATATCATGTTCTGAACAATAATGATCTGTAGAATCGACTATTAACAAATCACTGAAATTTGCCGCTTTTCAGTTTTCTCATTTAGAAAGAAAAGAGGTTTCAGATTAGGAGTTGCCAAAGGCAGGTGTAAAATGACGGAGGTGACTGGCTATATGAAACAGGCTGTGGTAGAACCGAGTCAAAAATAGTCAATGTCTTTTCAAAAGCACAGTTTGCCTTCTCAGCTTCAGCTGAGGGCTACCACAGGCAAATCTGGGTCCACTGTTGCAGGATATTTTCAGGAGATTCTGAAAAGCCATGATCATGGCCATAAGTCATGGTTATCTCTGTAAACACTGGCTCACATTACAAAGAAAACACTTCATGAACCCAAACAACACATTCATGAACCTATTGTGGCTGGCAGACCCCCAGTTTATGTCTTTTAATTTATCTTTTAGAAGGTTCACAGCAATTTACATTTTGAGTGAAATCAGAATAAAGCAATTTCAAGAATTGTGGCTCATCTTTTTCAACCAGCTTCTATTTCCTGTTTTAGATGCAAACTGGTCTATGTTGATATAAAATTAAGTATTCATTATTGTTACTGATGAGTTTTTTTTACATCAATATGTTTAAAGAAATCAAGGTCTTGATGGTCTCTTCAGAGCAGACCCAAAGGCTGAGCAAACAGAGAAAAGGTAAGTGCATCTGTCTCTGATCTGAAAATCTTATCTCCCAGACGGCTTGTCTTATTCCTCACATGTTAGCTGGAAGGGAGTTGATCCTCTGGCGTGGAAATGCATGAGCAGATGGGCTAGTGCACTCTGCATTGTACATTGAGTTCAGATACAATTGCCCGGAAGGATTTTCACTCTTCCATTCAATGGGAGTAAATGAGCAATTCATAGAGAGTGTTTATTGTATTTGACCTTTCAAGATACCACACAATTTAATTTCAATGTGCCATTTTTATTTGAGTTTCTCTGTATTTATAGAGCCAAAAGTCTTGAAAGTCTCACCTATGTGAATACTTTGATGGACAAAGACAGCAAAGGGTAAGATTTGATCAAGATAGGCTGCTTTGGTTGGGTCCTAGCGTGTCTACTGTTTTTGGGGGGAGACCTCTTGCTCAGGGAAAGGGTCAGGCTGGCTGAAGAAACAGGCCCTGGATCACGGTCAGAAGAGGGTGGGAGTCTCCATGCTGGCTCTGCCTGCAGCATCAATGTAGATGACCCTGGAGACCTCTGTTTCCTCAACCCATAAAATGGAGGCTATGACCTGGATGATCCCCCAAGTTCCCTTTAATTCTAAAAGTAAAAGAAACCCAACTAGCTGTTACAAGTAGAGGATCATAGGGTTGTTTATGAATTAAATAGTTACTGTAAGACACTGTTTCTGGGGGCAGAGCCACTCACTGTTGAAGTCTTTAAAATGTGGATTCCAGCTGTACCAAGTTGAAATCTTAGTAGCCTCTTCAAATATATATATCTATACAGACATATTTGTAAATAACTTAAGGCCCAAAGCCATGCTTTTATTTATTTTGTATCATAAAATGGGTTAATGCATGATCAGTAACTAAACTAGTAGCATTTGAGAGATTAATATATTTATCTACTATAAAATCAACTTTAATTATTGATATCTTCTTTCATGTTGAAAGAAAACAAACTCTTTAAAGTTTCATTAAAGAAAATCCCAGAGCAGTCAAGAATGACAAAGAGTAAGAATTTATGAGATTTCTATTTTTCTCCCAAATTGGTTGCTTACTTTGTATTTGGTTAGTCATTTATATTTGCCTTCCTAATATGATATCATTTCTATTGTCACAGTTATTTTTAAAAAACGTTTATCTGTGCTAATCTGTGAACAGAATGGTATTCTAGCTTTCCAAGTCAATCTTGGCAAATGTGTTCTCAACTTTTTCTGATATTGAACTCTTAACAGAGTCCATATGATGGAAAGTGTTAGCAGTAACAATCACAGGATGCTTGATAAAAACATTATTCATGTAAATGTGCCAACTCATTACAGGTGATTTTTAAATGGAGAGTAGATGAAGGTGTAAAAATCAATTCTCTTTAAGTGGTTTTATGAGGTTTTGAGGAAGAGATAAAAGTTTATATATTAAAAAACAGTTTGGAAAGTTCCACAAAAGTGGTGGAAAATGGGAATAGAAAGGAGAAAGGAGAAGTGATTTGTAATCTAGAATAACTCGACAGTGATTAAACTTTAGTGCAGGAATAAAGGATCTTGTCAGCAGGGGGAAAAAAGAGTGCTAGTTCCTCTTCCTTCTTCTCCACTCCTTCTTTCCTTCCTCTTTCCCTCCCTTCCTTCCTTTTTTCTTTCCTTTCCCTCCCTCCCTTCCCCCTCTCTCCTTCCTTCCTTCTTTTCTTTTTCTTTCCTTTCTTTCTCTCTCTCTTTCCTTCTCTCTTTCTCTCTTTCATATTAGGGATTGAAACAGAAGTGCTTAACCACTCAGCCACACCCTAAACCCTTTTTAAAAAAAATAATAATTTTTGAGACAGGGTCTTGCTAAGTTGCTTTGGGCCTTGCTAAGTTTCTGAGGCTGGTCTCAAAGTTATGATCCTCCTGCCTCAGCCTCCTGAGCTGCTGGGATTATAGGCCTTCATCACTGTGCCTTCTTTCTAATAGTGAAAGATCTTGTGATGTTAATCTTATCACAGTGAAATCAGACGGAAGAAAATGGCAGTTTAACACTTGGAGAGCTGGGGAATTTGAAGGATCAGCTTTCATACTCTTCAATAATAATTTTATTCTTTGACATGTGAAAGCTTTATTCCATGTGCCAATTTAAACAAAGTACTGGAGCCATAACAGTGTTATTCCAACTTTTCCAGGGTAACTTTAGACCTTTAAATATACCCCTGTACATTTTAGAAGAAATTATTTGACTAAATCCTCAAAGTATTTAGATTTAAAATGTTGACCAATTGATTTTCACATTTAAATAAGACAACATCTTGCTGTATATATTGAAGTCCCTCTCCCTCCAACCCACCCTCTGAGAAGCAAAAACTGAGACCTGGGAGGAACTTTAACTTTGAAGTTGATTCATTTGTATCTGAGTAATGGTTGGACTCTTGATATCAGGATATCTTGAGCATTTCACATGATGAGCAGAGCCATTTGAATTAAATATTTTGAAGAACTTCTAATTCTTTAGGCACCAAATACATCTTACTCTTTTGCAAAATCTGCTGTTGTCATCTGAGATTCTGAACAGAGCACAGAGCTGCCCTCTTTCTGTCTCTTGCTTTGCCTTTTCTTTTCTCCCAGTATTACAAAGAAACCAAGGCTTGAGAAGTGTTAATAAAGTTAATCAAAGGACTGACAAAAATGAGAAAGTGTAAGCAGAACTCCCACCTTGAGGTGGCACTTTTTTTAGGTTAACGTCTTACACCTCATGACACAGGGAGAGTTATGCTGTCCTTTGCCACAGGTGAACTATTTAGAGCCATCAGGAAGGAATATGATGAGTGCTACTTCTACAGACCACATGTTTGAGTTGCATTGAAGTGGGTACAGGAAAACCTGCTACATAATCTCTTATTCTATGTTTTCTTAAATAATTTTAAAAATGAATCAATTTTTGAATGTACATTTAGAAACATAAAAGACAAGTTGCAATGTGAGAGTCATGTTGGGAAGCTTCTCTGGATTGATTTAAACTGGTTTAAATCAAACACTATTGTAGAAATTAATGAAGATAAACTAAGGAAAAGTATATCAAAGGTCCTCCTGGTCATTTGGTTCTGAAAACATCTGATACTGCATTCAGAAACATTCTTATTTATGCAATTTCACAGAAAATTGTATATGTCATCTGACTTAAAGTTTTGATTTTTTTTTTCCAAAGAAGCCGAGATCTCCAGTCTATTATCAAAGTAAATGCCAGGACAGATAAACCCAGTAAAGGGTGAGAACTGTGTGGATGTCTCTGAATCTTGGTTGTTTACTCCCAGATTCGTTGGTGGTCTTCTCAGTGATGTTGAGAGTATCTGTTGCATCTTTGAGTTTGTCTTCTCTCTTCTGACTCATCTCTGATGTCTTGATCTTCACTTTGAAGAGTCTACAGGATATTCTATCTAAATTCACATTTATATAGAACTCAAAAAATCCTAGAAATTAACTATACTATCATTAGGCAATTTTTATACTAAAAATCAATTTAATATCAGTGTAATAATTTTCTCCAAAAGCTTGAATTAATCATCAATAAGATGGAATGGGTATATGTACCTATAGTATGGGAATATATGAAACTGACCTAAATGTTTCTTTTTAAAGAGGTGAAGACCTTGAGAATATAATCAAAGTCAATCCCAAAGAAAAGGAAAATATCTCTGGGTAAGAATTATTAATGCATTTAATTTTGATTTCTGTAAGAGATGATCAAAATAATTTGGCTTTTTAGCTTCATGATAAAGACAGGTCTTCTGACCATCCTTTGTTGACCTCCTCTCACATAAAACCTCTTATTTTTGAAGAATTTTTCCGGAGTTTGATAGCAAGTTGCCTTTTCTCCTCCATTTTGGGTTTTGGTTTATTTTTAGTGATGGAAAACAGAGTTGGATTTTTTTCCTGAAGAATGCAGTCTTGATAACATTTTTGAAGTAGATTTCCAGAATGACAAATGTAACCAAGAGAAAGCCTTGGCTAAAATGCTAATTCACTTTCTCTCAGGATGGTGGTCTCAGAAGGCAGCCGGGGAGAGACTGGGAGTCCTTACTTTGCCAAGACAGTAAGGGCTTAGCGCCACTGTCCCCTGTCTGTAGCTGTGTCGATGTGGCAGCCATACCCATCACAATACTCTTGTCACCCCCACCACCCTGTTAGGATTCAGTTTATGCCCCTTTTGGTACCACTTAATGCATTTTAATGGGGTGGTGTGTGTCCCCCTGAGAAGTGAATCGTATTTTCTTACTCCGTGACGTATTTTCTTCTTCTTCTTTTTTTATTACTCACCATATTTACTCTGAGGCAAATTATATTTAAAAAGGTTTGGACTGGGGCTGGGGTTGTGGCTTAGTGGTAGAGTGCTCACCTCGCACATGTGAAGCACTGGGTTCGATCCTCAGCACCACATAAAAAATAAATAAAGATATTGTGTCCATCTACAACTAAAAAAAAAAATCTAAAAAAAAAAAAGGTTTGGACTGGGGCAATGATTAAGTTCATATGAAGGCATGTTTTGTTATTATGATCATTATTTTTTGTATTGTCAAAATATTATTAGTGTTAACATTTTACTATTATTTAAAAACAGAACAGGCAGTTTTATCTGATTTGTTGAGTAAAAATTTAGGTTTGGTTTGAATCAGTATAGAACTTCATCTAAACTGGGTGTGGGTGGTGGTGCACACCTGTAATCCCAACTACTCTAGCGGCTGAGACAGGAGGATTGCAAGTTGGGGGACAGCCTGGACAGCTTAGCAAGATTCTGTCTCAAAATAATAAATGAAGAGGGCTAGGGATGTAGCTCAGTGGTAGAACACCCCTGAGTTTAATTGCCTCAGTACCATGGGGGGAAAAATCTAACTTATATTAACTCAGTACTGCCTATTTCAAGTGTTCTCAGAAAATGTACCTGAGAGGGGCTGGGATTGTGGCTCAGTGGTAGAGCTCTTGCCTTGCATGCATGAGGCATTGGGTCGATCCTCAGCACCACATAAAAATAAATAAAATAGAGATCTTGTGTCCATATACAACTAAAAAATTTTTAAAAAATAGTAGAAAATATATCTGAGAGCAAAGTTGATTTTGTTCAATTACAAGTTTCATATTTACTTAGGAATTCTGGATGCAAATATATATATTAAATAAATACTGTTTCTTATTAACAAATAACCTTAAATGGTCTTCAGTAAGAGAAGCATTTCCATTTGCATTTAGATCTTTAAATGTTTACATTGTTATAGAGAACTTTTATATTTACCACTTCTTAATTTTTACAACCATTATTCATTTGATTACTGTTTTATTTTAATGACATTCATTAAAACTCATTTTCTTTTTCAAAGAAAACAAGACCTCAATGAGCTTATTAAAGTGAATCCTGAAACAAATAAAAACATCAAGAGGTAAGACATTTAGAACCTTCCTTCCCCTTTTATCTGACATTCATAAACATTATGCTAGAATTCTGAATGCTTATATTCAGAACTGTGATTTGAAGTTCATTTGTGCATATGCATATAAATATGTGTATGTAAAAGTGTATGAGTGTGTATGTGTAAGTAATGTGTGTACATGTTGGTGTGCATGTGTGAATATATCAAAAATGTGTGTACGTGCACATGTGTAAGTTGTGTGTATGTATAAATGTATGTGTGTGTATGGGTAAGTAGTGGTACAATTGTGGTATATTTTTGTGTAGTGTGTGTATGTGTATGCAGTGTGATATATATGTGCAGATTGCCAGCTTAGAGCATGCTTGATTAAAAGAGTTCTCCTTCCTGTAAAATGTCAAGTAAGTCTGCAGAGCTGATGTCCTCTTGCTTTGTATTTTGTTTTTTAAGCACGTGGAATATTTTTGAAACTGAGCTTGTTGGCATGTTGTTGAAAACAGTGTGCTAAGTGATTCCATGTGGTTTCCCCTGAACTCCTTTCCATTCGGTTAACTCAGTACATGATATTATTTGTTAATTCTAAAATGTGTCATCAGTGCCTACAGGCCCCACTGGCAGAGCAAGGGCCCAGCTAGCTAAAAATTGGTGTGTGCACTGTCAAGCTGTCCTGCTCCTGGCCACGTGGTGTAGCCAGAGGCACAATCTCACCATCAACAGTGAATTTGAGCAGGGAGCCAGAAAGAACTGGTTCCAAATTCTGACTCTTGCTAACTGTGTTCCTGAACTTCAATTTACTCATTTACCAAAGAGGGATCGGATTAGAATACACTCATGCTTGGCACATAATACACACAAGTTTTTGTTACAATAATAAAAATTCAGGTCAATTGTATTGTCCCATTGATTTAGATGGTGTTCAAATATGTAGTTTACCTTGACTTTCAAGAAAAATTTGTTTTCCTTTCCAATTTTTGTTAGAGTCTTTCAAATGGTGACCTATATTTCTTCATATATTGGAGTAAGTATATACATGCCTATGTGTACACTCGTGTGTACACATACAAATATTTGCAGGCATGTGTGCATTTATATACATGTAGGTGTATGCCTGTGCGTGTATGCGAATGTTCATACAAATGAATGTGTATGTCATATGTGTGTGTAATTGCATGTCTGTAAACAATGCTTGTGTGTTCATAAGTATAAATATGTATAAGTGTGCTTTTGTGTGTGTATGAGTACATATGTACGTGAATGCATGTGTACTTGTGAGTGAGCTTATGTGCAGTGTGTGTTTCTGTATTTTTATGTGTGTGCTTTCCTGAAGCTATTAGGATAGTAATGCTTAATTCTTTTTGCTACACATAAAGAAATTCTGTAGATCTTTAGAAAATAAAGTCAGATCATATTTTTTTTCCTTTAAAAAACGTTTCAGTGTTGTCCCATTTCAGGTAGAATGGAATTCTAATGCTTAGCAAGGATCTTTTACTTTCTCAGTAAAGCCCTGCCAGATGGCTCTCTCCTATTCCAGGCTCATTCCTGCCTTAAGGCTTGTGCAGGTGCTGTTCCCACTTCCTGAAATGCTTTATGCCCACACTGTCACCTTCTCAGGTCATTTCTGACCACTGAATATAATTAAGTCTCCTCCCCTCCCCTTGTCCCCAGGACCACAGGCACCAGGCACTTTTTAATTTTTTGAATAGCACATATTGTTATCTGAAATTGCAGCATTCATTTATATACCCAATTGCCTATTTCCTGCCTCTCCCCAAGTTGAAACAGAAGCCTGGTGTGAGCCAATCATGTGTCTGTTGTGCTCACTCCACCCCAGCACTTGAGGCAGAGCCGAGGCCATAGTCCATCGGGCTTTCCAATCTGTTCTTGAAAGAATGCCTAACTACTGAAGATAATTACACCGTGGGCATTGTTCACACAGTTTAGTTCAATACTATATTACACTATTCCATCAGTTAGATTACCACATTAACTAGTTCACTTTTCTTTTTTTTAACATTTATTTTTTAGTTGTAGGTGGACAGAATATCTTTATTTTATTTTTATGTGGTGCTGAGGATCGAACCCAGTGCCTCACGCGTGCTAGGCGAGCACGCTACCACTGCGCCATAACCCCAGCCCCTGGTTCACTTTTCTTGATTGATTTTATGAACTAAGAAATTTAAACAACCTTATATTGTTAGGTACCTGGTTAAATGCTTAAAGAGATCAAAATCCTGACAATGTAATGAAAACAGATTCCATAACCAACGAAGGAAGGAATTATAATAGATGCTGTTTGCCTTTTTTTTTTTTGAATACTCAGATCTGAACAAGAAACCCTGGGGATTGTTTTCTCAGTCTTTGGCAGTCAAATCCCATCATTTAGGCAAAAATCAACAAGGAGTAATCTAGAGTTGAGTGGTTGTTTCTGTGAGGCTAATGATTTCATTCTCTGCTTGACAAAGGTCCACATCTTTTGCTTTTGGTTTTAGTCCAGGTATCACATCTGCAGACATCTGTATACATGCAAAAACTTGGATCAACATTTGGTTGCTTCCAAATACCTGTATCTTTTTTTCTTTTATTCCTCATCTTTTTCAAATATTCATATCTTTGATGTTGTGTAGACCAAACCTCCGAGCATTTTGGAAGTGCTTTTAGCGGGGTCCAGAGTATGGAGAAACAGTATAAAATACCTTCCTGCTGATGTTCTTGTTCCCACATGGTGCCCCTTGGAGATCAGATGAGCATTTGTTGGCACTGTGTATGTGGAAAACACATGCAGAAGCAACAAGAAAAGCAAAATTCCATTAAGATAAAAAGCAGACATATACCAAAGGGTAACCATGAAATACTGAAGTGTTTTTAGTGACTTTGTGGAGTTTTATAGTACAGTCAATATTTCTTACACTCCAGAACATCTCAGAACTCCATAGATTTTAATCTTCTTACTGTTTGTTACCAGAACAATAGGCCAAAATGAGCCATTCTAACACACAGTTGTAAGTATCAGAAACATACTCTGGTTTACATATCGTGGATTTTAGCATAGTGGTGTTTCTGTCTTATTACAGTTTCGTGACAGTCTGCCAGTAAATGTCAAATTAATAAATCATGGACTCTTCAAAGCCAATTTTAAAGTTCCATTTATGTTGGAGGTTGATATTAAGAGAGTGTGCCTTCTAGAATGTTCCATAAGTACATAGACTGACATAAAAATATTATGTGTATATGCTAAAGACTAACAGCATAGTATTAATACACTGAAATAGAGTCTGGTTTTTTTTTCTCTGTGTGTGTGTTAAGCACTTTATTTATTTTTTTCTTGGTACAAAATTTGCTATCGGCCAAATGGCTCCAAGATAGAAATGCTGTCTTGCTAAGTCCCAATGAATTTCAGAGATGTATAAATGCTCCATGCATGCATAGTGACTGTTAACAGTTTTCAACTCTGACATGATCTCAGTGTGCACTTCTTCTGTTTCTGAGTTTCAATGAATGGCTTCATCCATATGTGAAAAACTACCATTAACTTCATCATTTCTTCAATGTTTTAAAGGGGCCAGAGTCTTGAAAATCTGATCAAAGTGACCCCTGAAGTAAACAACAGTAGCCAAGGGTAAGGATTATGTCTTCTCTCTCTTCCTGTCCCTCCCTATCAATATATTTGAGAGGATGAGTTGAAAAGCCTTTGGACTGGAATCAGAAAGTTCAAACCTCATCACTTACCAGCTGGGTATCTTTGAGCCAGTCCCCTGAATACGGAGTTGCATCTTCCCTTCTCTTCCCTTCCCTTCCTTCCTTTTTTCTAGATATTGAATCCAGGGATGTTTTACCACTGAGCTACATCCCCAGCCATTTTTATTTTATTTTATTTTTAAAACAGGGTTTTACTAAGTTGCTGAGGCTGGCCTCAAACTTGCCATCCTCCTGCCTCAGCCTCCCAAGTCACTGAGTTTATAGGCCTGCACTACAGTGCACAGTTTGAGTTGTACTAGCTCCTTTAGTTATAGAATGAAGACCATAATATTCATTCTTTTTTTGGCACTGGAAAGTTGTAAATCAAATGTAATAATGGATATAAAATACCTTTTAAACAAAAAGATACAAGTGAAAATTATTAACAAAACAGTTTAGTTATAGTGATAACATTAGATGAAATGCTTACAGAAATAGGACAAGAGTTTTAGGCAAATTGTTATATTGTTCTTGAATCAATTATTTTTTCAAAAACTCAATCTGTCCTAATTTTATAGTTTTATTTTGGCAGTAAATGGAAAACTAAGCCAGTATACCAATGATTTGCATAAAGCTCAATATGTTTACTCTTTTAAAGGTAAAAACTAGTATTGATTTCTGTTCAAACTTAGTAGTAAAATTCATCTTGAGCACATATATTGTCAATCAATGTAATTCCATTTTTATTTATTGTGTGTGTGTGTTTGTCTGTTTAAAGTTCCAAAGACCTTAATAACCTCATCAAAGTAAGTCCATCGACAGGAAGAAGTATGCAAGGGTAAGATTTAATAAGCTCCTCTTTTTCATTTCTTGATAACTAAGGCTTAAAAGTATAATTAAATCTTCATTTCAGCAGATTAATCCTGAACCTAGTGATTGTCAAGAAAACCCTATAACCCTGACTAGCTCAGATCTGAAATGTTTAATATTTTAGCCAGTTGATTTCTGATACAATGAAGGTAGCTTTGATCAATGAGGCCCACAGTTGTTTTCCCAGGATGACATGACATTTTTATTTGCTGACTTGATTTTCCTAAGCAGAAGGGAAGGCACAGTGGCAGGGAGAGAGAACTCGGCTGGAGCCCTTAGATGTGGGTCTGGTCCTAGTTCTGCCCCATCGAACTTGTGACCTGGAGCTGGTCACTTCTATGTGTGCTTCGGTTTTCTCATCCTCAAAGTAAGGAAATGGGGCTGGGTGCTTTCTAGATACTTCCAGCACTTATTCAGGTACTAAGTCCCAATAAGATGGTTGGTGTTATGGTAAAGGCCAAGCATTGTGGAACTAGATTACCTAGCTTTAAACACCAGCCCCACTGCTACGGCCATGTGAGAAAATGCTGGCATCTCACATTTTTTTTTCTATTGAATTAAAATCCTAATACCCCCTGTGTCATAGAGTTAGTGTGAGGATTAAATCTGATAAATCACATCAATCACATCAAAAGTAGAAAACTCCTAAGATATTAGTTACTATCCATTATTTCTATGCAGATATTGATAGATGATCAATAGATAAATATCACTAAAAAATTTCAACTCTGAGATAGTTTCTGTTTTAATAAATAATTTATAATAAAAAGCATTTCTCAGTGTCAACAAATATTTGTAATCATTTGATGAAAATCTACCACTGATCTGGTCATTTCTACCATGTTCTGAAGGGGCCAAAGTCTTGACAACCTCATCAAAGTGGCTCCTGAAACAACCAGAATCAAACCAGGGTAAGGTTAATGAAACTCTTATATTGCTCCCTTTTTTCTTTGTTTCTTTTTGTATCCAACTTTTAAAATATGATGAAATGCACTGCCCCACCATAGAGACAATCAATGATGGGAATCCCAAATCAACAGTTTCTCTGTCACCATCCCAGGGGCTGGTGTTCAAGGCCTTGCTTAGGGACTCCCTGGCTGTGGGTTTTTGCAGGAGAGAGAACTCTGAAATACCAGAGTGATCTTTCCAGTATGGGATTTGGGTTCCAACTTGGGGCTTTCTAAAAACAAATGGGTATTCCCCATGGGAAGAAACATCACCCTAAAACAATTTTCTAAAGCTAAACACCCTAAATAAAAGTCTTCAGATGATAAACATTTCTCCTTCCTTCTTCCTCCACTGTTTATTCCATCTTCTTATTGTTTATCACCCAAACTACCCTGAGGCTGAGAGATCATTTTTTAAAATTATATTCAATTTATTAAAATAATAAAGAATACAAAGACTGACATTCATTTTTTATATAAAGAGAATTTTTCCAAGGCACAACATGTTAACAAAATGGAGAGATAACAAAACCATGAAACTATATACATATATGGTTATATGAGTTTGAATATGAGTTAGATATGAAAGATACCAAGATCATACCTTCGTTCAGACAGATTTTCTCTCTTACTTTGCATATAGAAATGTTCTCTGTTTTTATAGCATGTAGCCATCAAACAGAGCTTACTTTGACTAGATCAGTTATCAGAAACTTCATGTTAAAAGAGCAGGTAGTAGATAGTTCATTCTCTAACTACATAGTCAGCTCCACCAGTACTGTGAAAGCAGCTATCGAAAATACCTTGCAAATATATGGACATATCAATGTTCAAATAAACTAGAAAACTAGGCAGAATTTAGCTCTAGGGCCACAGTTTGCTGACCCTTAGATTAGAGAGGAGAGGAGGGTCAGCTCTGAATACAGTTGAGGCCACTTCTGAAATACAGCTGGCTGTCTTTCCCCACTATTGCATGTGTAATTTCATTTATTTTATGATTAAACTGAAGATCTCACCAAATCTGAATATTTAGTGTTCAACTATCTTCAGGCTTTGCTCATCAATTAGGAAAACAACTTTATGCTGAATCTGAAGACCAAACAATACATTACAGATGAAAGGAACATTAGTTGTTTTTTGTCCCTTTTCCAGGATGACTTAGTTTCCAAAGGTGAAGGTGGCCTTTCCTAGTAACCACATGCTGACACTTATCCATGGTTGTGTATGCATTTCTTTTACTTGACAGTGAGATTTTTGAGTTCAGACCACAATTGCTAGTTGTGTAGTCTTGGACAAATTGTTTAATCTTTAAGCTTCAGTTTCTTTATCAGTAAAACCAGGAATTAACTCTCTTTGTGAGTCACTAGAAAGAGTAAATGTGATCATGCTTGCAAAATACTTTTTTCTCAAGTACTTATTTATTAAATATTATCTATTAGTATTATTAGTGCTATTATTTTTCTTCATTGTTGAATCCCCATAGCACCACTTGATACTTAAAGAAGATACCAAAGAAATTATCCTGTTAAGTTAAACATTGCAAAATTACTGATATTCAACAAATTTTAACTCACGAATGATAATTTCATATAGTTTAGCATAATAGCATATAATAATTTATATCAGAGGTTAGGTACATAATAAAATGAGTTCATAGGTTAGTCCCAAAGATTAGTTGTTTCAGGATATTTAATGATAAAGCTTTCCTGCTGTCTTTTTTAGGATATTTAATGCATTGTCTAATAATGAAGTATATCCAATAAGACTCTTTGTTCAGGCTATTTGGTGTTAGGGTTAGTATGAGAGCCCAGTATTATAACAGTATCTCTTTAGAGCTATAATTGCCTCAACATTCAAATAGTGTTTAGAATAAAAACATAAATTATATAGTCTGAAATCTTGCTTGTTTATGATTTGGTTTTTCATGAAGTGCGATTCCAAAATGATTTAATTAATATCTTAGAGTAGCACAAAATTATACATATGTATATATACCCACATATAAATACACACATATTACTTAACATAATTTAGAATCAGGAAATAATGTTTTAAAAGTCTCATTATTTGTTTGCTTTTTGGAAGGGGGAGGAAGCAAGGAACACAGAGGAATGATAAATAGTTTCATATTTTTCTTTTTCTCATTATAACCTTCAAAATTATTTTAAATGCTAATTTGACTACACAAATATGGAAAATAAGAAGTTTAAAAGTAATCCTGCTTTGTTTTAGACTTGAAAGAAACATGAATGAAATTAAATTAAATTCTCATATTCCATGGTGCTCAAGAAATAAATTGATAGAAGCTACATTTTTACCTGGGGCTAAAAAGATAATTCAAAATAGTCATTGATTCAATGTTAAGGTTGAAAAGTATAAAAATGATTGATTTTAGTTGACCTGAACTTATTTTTAGGGAACAAGATCTGGACAATCTTATCAAAGTGACCCCCTCAGCAAACAAAAAGTAAGCTTGTTAGCATTATTAAAGACTCCTGAACAATTCTCCAATTTATATAAAGAAGAGAGAAAGAAAGATTACTGGCTAAGGGCATTTTGAAAGGGGATATGAAAACAAAGAACACATTGATTTCTTTGTTTTTAGGGTATTTTTTGTTTTGTTTTTTGTACTGAGGAATGAACGCAGGGGCGCTTAACCACTGAGCCACATCCTCAGCCCTTTTTATTTTTTATTTAGAGACAGGGTCTCATTAAGTTCCTTAGTTGCTAAGGCTGACTTTAACTTGAAATCCTCCTGCCTCTGCCTCCAGAGCTACTGGGATTACAGGTGGCTCCACCACACCTGGTGCATTGATTTTTTGATATATAATAATGGTAAACAAGTTTTTCTTTTATTATTACTCACCTTATCCATTATAATATTTTTAAAATGGTAATTTTGCAGCCAATTTTGTATAATTATTACTTGAGCAATTGCTTTTGACATAATAATAACGCAAATAGATTATTTTTTAAAACGTTTTTTAGTTGTTGATGAACCTTTATTATTATTTTTTATTTATTCATTTTATATGCAGTGCTAAGAATTGAACCCAGTTCCTTATGCATGCTAGGCAAGCATTCTACCACTGAGCTACAACCCTAGCCCTATTAAGTGTAAATTTAAACTAATAAATTATAAGTTCATAAAACTGAATAAACCAGAGAACGTTGGCTTTCTACCTTCTCATAAACCCAAGAATTAATTTTTAAATGACCTCTTTGAGAAAAGTGGGAACATAACATTCTTACACTTGATTAGAATATTTTTGCATGACATTGAATTTCTTCTGTTCTTGAGAAATTAAAATCTGTTAGAGGCCGGTGCGATGGCACATGCCTGTAATCCTAGCTGCTCAGGAGGTTGAGGCAGGAGTATTGAAAGTTAAGGGCCAGCCTCGGCAACTTAGCAAGACCCTGTCTCAATAAACAAACAAACAAACAAACAAACAGGACTGATTTCAATCACCAGTATTAAAAAAACAAAAAGATAGAGAAATTAAGACCTATTATAAATCAGAACAAAAGTTAATAAATGTATGCCAGAGAAACTTCAAGCCATCTTTTATAAAATTATTTCGAAGATAATGGTGAAAACATTGTGCAAATGGAAGAAATTGCCACAAATATAACAGAGGAAGCCTGTTAGGGAACAAGATTATGGAGTGTGAAGTCCATTTATTGCCATTTCAGTTTTGGTTCACCCTCAGCCACTGCTTAGGTGTATGACCCCAGGAAGTATCTCTTCCTTCTGAAACTCAGTTTCTTCATAGGGCATGGTAGTGTCTACCTTAATAAGTTGTTCTGAGGATTAAAAAACAGCAATTAATGTATTTAAAGTATAAACTCAATAAACTTACTAGCAAACAAAAGGTAAACTCAATAAACTTATTACTTTGTATTTTAGATTCTGTTGAATAATTTATAAAAATATACCACAAAAACTCCAGTCATTACATTTGCTGATTTCTTATTGGCTCTGAACTTTATTTTGTTTTGCAGTGAACAAGGTCTTGATGAACTTATTAATGTAAGCCCAAAAGCTGTCAAGAGCATCTCTGGGTAAGAGAAGAACATTATTTATTTGGTTTTTCTTCTCTATAACTAAGCACAGTGTGAATATAAGTGCCATAATCATTCTATGGGCAAATTAGATATAGGTCTTGAAATATCATCACGGTTTTTATATGTCCCTGGAAACCTAGATATTAACAACAGAATTTGTTAATTGCAAGAAAAAGAGACAGCTGGCAACAATTAATGGTGGCCATATCTCTTTCTTCAGCCTCATGTAAAGCAGTTGAAGGGAGCAATTGGAGAAGGGAGTGCTAGGAACAGAGCCAGTTCAAGAGCTGTTTTGTTTTGTTTGTGTGGCATTAATATTAATACTTTTGTCTCTAGAATTAAAATCCTTAGTGATAGTTAATTTAAAAAATAGACCTACAAACTTCATTAGACTCAGTAGTAGTATCATTTACCTCCTTTTGGAAGTGTTTTCTGGGTAATACTGGAACTTTGAGGTTCATTGATCTTTAGAGGGTTTGGACCAAAAATTTGGTAATTCTTTCAATAGTTTCTCTAAGATAATGAAATTGACTCTTTGTCCCTGGTTATATGAAAAATTTCACATCATTACACCTTACTCTTAGGAATCTTAGAAATATTTTCATGATTTCCCTTTTTAAGTTTTGTTGGTACCCTTAAAAAAATCATAAAATTTTAGAGATGGAAGAAAGAAAACTCAGAGAACCCTAGCCTAGTTAATTTGAACAATTTTGAAAACCACTATTTCAGTTGAAATTGCTCATTTTGTAGAAGAGGAAATTAGGACACAGAAAGGTTAAGTGATTTGACCAGGGACATAGAGAAAATCAGTGTAAGACTGATAGTAGTTCTGTGATCTCTTAAGCAGTGAATAATTACTGAGCACCTACTGGGTTCACAATTTAAGACTAGGTATCATTAGTTGCACATTAGGTATAATTATAGGCTGTGGACGCCAAAAAGAGAATTCAGTAGTCATACTCAATCTTATTAACAGCAGGCAATTAACATAGATTAAAGTTAATTATGTACCAGGGGCACAGAGATGTTACTCCAAGACAATAATAGGTTGTCAATTTAATATATTACATTTTGGAACACTCATGTACTGCTTGCTGAATATAGAAAGTATTGTCAGTGAATTGCATTTAAAAAGAAAAAAGACATTAAAAAGAGGATATAATAAACACTATTGGCAATAAAATTCATATTCCTGGAGTTCTGGAATAGAAGTTAGGGATGGACAGGGTCATAGAAATTATCCAATCCAAGCTCCTCATTTAGAAATGAGAATACTGAGGCCAGAGAGCAAAAACCCCATAGTCTCTTAGGAGATCTTCTAATTCTCAGCCCAACTCTGGTCTTTACAACCCACAGCGCAGACTTTTATCTTGAAGTAAATGAAAGTTAATTAAACACCTCAAGAAATAGTGGAGGCTATCAGATAGGATTGCTCCTCTTACTGTGGGACAGCCAGGATGTGCCCGCTACTGTTTTCAGGGTGTCACGTGAAGAATTACTTCCTAAATGACAATGGCACAATGTTCAAAAGACTGCAAAACATCTTACAGCATTTAAACTTTCAGAAGTCACACTACCAGTTCTAATGCATTCTTTGCCACATCCTGAAAGCAAAATTAATGAAAGTTTGTAACTTGAGTAGGAAAGATGTTACACATTCCCTGGATAAAATGTACATATAAGATTCCTTTGTTTTCAGGATTCAGGTCCAGAAAAAAAGTCAATATTTTGTTGTTTTCAGTCCATTGAGATAAACTACTTATGCTGTCAATCAAGACAGTTCAGCACTATTACTAAGATCTTGATTTTAGTAACACATGACATTGCCTTTTTAGAAATAATAGTGGGACTTAACATGTTTTCTAAGCTAGATTTCTCAAATTGTGGGTCACCATCCATTCAAAGGTCTTGTAGTTAATTTAGTGAGAGGTAATCAGCTCCACTCCCTCCATTGAATAGACTTAATCAAATAGAAAAATGTAAGAATTCTAATGGAGTAGGGTATTATTTTGTGTAATTTATGTTTCCCATATGTGAGTCTGTATGTGATTGTAAAAGAGAGAAAAGAGAGTATTGGGCTGTCATATAAAATGTATTTGGTCTTTACAAAATATTACCCTATAAAATTTTAATCAATAATATTAATGTAAATATTATTTCATATAACTATAATTTTTATATACATGTTAATATAAAATATTAATTGAATATTTCTGATCTAGATTATTAGATGATCCAATTTTATGTGCTCAGCATAACAAGTATAAATGGAAATTCCTGTGCCTGTTTTTGCATTTTCTGTGTTCCTTATTCTTATTTATGCTAACACATGAATATTATACGTAGTTACACTAAAATGTATTGTGATTAATTTTATATGTATCAAAAGGCTTTTGAGCATATTATCCCCTCTAAAAAGTTTTATTTCTTGTTAGTTTTTTCTTTTACATTTTGAAATTAACCTAATTTTACATGTTGTTTATAATGGCACAGTTCTGCTTAATGACATTTTTTTAAACCTTTACTATCTCACTTAATCCTCTCAGTACTTGTTTTATAACATACTTTTCTATTAATTTATACAAGGAAATTATGTTTGGGTTAGCTCTCATTTGGCAATCATTCTTTTAATGGTGTTTACAGATACCAATAGATAATCTTTAATTTCGTATATTATATAGAGGCTAATCCAAACCTGAAAGTCCAGCTAGGGACTTTCCATCCACCGTGGAGATGTGAAAACTGGAAGAGATCTCACAGAATGGAGTCTTGAGCTGGGGAGCACATTCCATGGAAAGATTGAGGCTGGGGGAGGGGGATGTAGACCCCAGACCTTTATAATAATTCATCTCTAAATGACGTACTTTCAGTTTGTAACCTTGCATCAATCTTTTTGATGAGTAAAATGCATGTTATTTTTAGACAAGAAAAAAGTATTGCAGGAGGTGATGGGTACAGACCGATTGCTGTCTCAGATGGAAGGGGAAGGAGGGGTTATCAGCCCTGCAATCTCTTGCCGTGCATCTGCCATACATTTCTCTGGATAGATATTAGAAAAGAGTTTAGAGGGACACTGAAAAAAAAATCACTTTGCAGCCCTTAAAACTGGAGTTATATTAAGGCAGTGGATGATAGCAGACCACAGGGGAGGGAATACTATTCTCTTGCTGAAAAAGGAAACTGGTAGAGCTTAGGATGGGGAGTAGAGAGTTTTCGGAGGATGTATCTAATTTAACTATGAACAATTAAATTCAATTCAGGTTTTTAATCATCATAGAGGAAAGAAAAGGGCTGGAAGCTTAGTATTGTAGTAGAATACTTGCCTAGCATGCTGAAGACCCTCACTCCCATCCTCAGCACTAAACATATAGTAATAATAAAATAAAATAGAGGGAAAAAGTCACACTTGATGGATTCTACGTTAAGAATAAAGAACAAAACCCCAGTTTTAGACCTTATTGTTTTAAAGAATTGATACTCTTTGTTACAACATGATTTAGGAAATGGCAAAGGCATTAGAATCAGTTCTTATCTTAATATTGTTGAACTGTTCCAGAGTGACAAATTGTCATTCACTGAGTGTTGGCTGTGGAGTATCTCGCCTGCACATCCTGGTAGACAGATATGCTTCTGCAACAAAGTGTGTGAAGTCAGAGTAAGTTTTTTTCTCTTTCAGCATAGTTGTTCCTCCTCTGGATGGGTTAGAAAATGCATTTCATGGCAGTTCTACACCAAAAGACCATGTCTTACACTATAGTCATTTCCTCCATTCACAATGACCTGAAATCTTACTACTCCTAACCCAAGCTGCTTCATCTTTTTTCCCCTTAAAGAAATCAAGATCTTGATAAGCTCATCAAAGTGAATCCTGAAATTCTCACAAACAACCAAAGGTAATAGAACCCATCTTTATTTTAAATGTACTTTGGTCAAGATGAATACTTTGTTTTATTATCATTTATAACCCTAACAATTTTGCCCAGAGTACTTTGTATCACTTTGAATTGTAACATTTTGTCATGTTTGATTTTAAATAATTTAATCTGAGCTGTTATGTATGATAGCATCTGTTGTGTCCTTATTGGTCAGTCATTTCTAAAAATGGTAAAATAATAATAACAACACACACAAAATCATACTAAAAACTAATAATCATTGAATTTCACCTAATATTTATTCAATATTTAAGGTTCTAATTGCATGTATCATAAACTATATTTTAAAGTTCACTTAAATACACATAAACTTCACACATTGTGATTTTTTGATGTTTTTTGATTTCTTTAAAAATATATTTTAATATGATAAAACACATTATTTGCATTATTCTGTGTAATTAAAATGTACTAATAGGGACTGGGGCTGTAGCTCAGTGGCAGAGCTCTTGCCTAGCAAGTGTGAGGCACTGGGTTGGATCCTCAGAACTACATAAAAATAAATAAACAAAATAAAGGTATTGTATCCATCTATAAACCAAAAAAATTTAAAATGCACTAATAAAATATATTTTTTTTAGTTGTTAATGGACCTTTATTTATTTATTTTTTATTTATTTGTATGTGATGCTGAGAATCAAACCCAGTGCTTCGCATATGCCAGGCAAGCGCTCTGCCACTGAGCGACCGCATCAGCCCTAAAGTATATTTTAAGTGTTGAAAAAAAAGAACTTTATCACTAAATGCTCTCTTTCCATTTTTTCATTTAAAGAAACCGAGATCTGGATAACTTCATCAAAGTGAATCCTGCAGTAATCAGAAGCAATCAGAGGTACTCAAATAAAAGCAGTCAATCACATTTTCATCTCTCTGTTGTCCCTGGAAGACGTGGATTTGTACCGCTGCTTTATTGACTTCACAACCTGCAAAACATTTCACTAACCTGAACTTTTCCTTCTTTCTTTTGAATAGCCAAGACCTGGATCATCTTATTAATGTGAAACCTTCAGCTCTGGGGAACTCTAATCGGTAAATGGCTTTGCTTGATTATTTTGACATATTCCCAAGGTTCTATCTAGGCTAGGGATTTTCTTTCTTTTTTGAAGAAGGCTTATTTTTCTTTAGTGTTACAAATGAGGACGCATTTGTAGCCCGCGTGTATCCTGTCTACAAGGAAACACTGCACTCTTCTGGAATTAATTGAACTACTTGGGAATCAGTTCTGGGCTTCTTCTTCACACTAAGAACTTAATATTTGGGGCTGGGATTGTAGCTCAGCAGTAGAGCACTTGCCTCGCATGCGTGAGGCCCTGGATTCGATCCTCAGCACCGCGTACAAAGCAATAAAATAAAGACATTGTGTCCATCTACAACTAAAAAAAATATTTTAAAAAAAAGAACTTAATATTTGTTATCTACAGGAAGGAGAGTTTAAAGACTGAAGTGAAAAATGTATAAAATTAAGTAAAATAAAAATATTTTTTAAGAAATTGAACCAATTTGGAGAATAAATTTAGGATCTTTATAAGCTTAGATCCACAATTTGTCTAGGCTTGCCAAATATCACAGCAGATTTTAACTTTGAACTTCCACCTTGAGTTCTGAAATGATCTTATAATTTGCCATTTTTATATAATGTCTTGCACTCAAAGTGCTTTATTAGTAGATAATAAAGTATAGATAATTCACCTGTACATACTGTATTGGAAGTCCATATCATTCTGCTGACTTGAAATTTTATCATAATAAATAATAATAAATTTTATCATAATAAATAATAATATATCATAATAAATAATAATAAATTTTATCATAATAAATAATAATAATAGCTAGGAATCATAGCCCAACATTCGGAGATGAAGATAATAAATTATTTATGAAAAAGTACTTTGAATCCAGTCAGAGAAAGGGCAATGTAACACACTAATTGGCCTACCTTTTAAGCTTCATTTTTCTCTTTCTGTTTCTGTGTTTTTATTACTGGGATCTTGGGTCTTTGAAGTAGGAAGGCAGAAGGCAGCTGAAGAGCAATTGCTACTGAGAGTGCTTGCTGAGCACCTATGCAATATGACTCACAATTTATATACATTTAGTCCTTATAACACCCCATGGGAAATATTCTAGTATTTTGTATAAGAGGATACTATAACTCAAAGATACCTAGCAGCCTTCTCAAGAAAGAAAACACCTCAATCTAAACTTAGATACATCTGATGTCACTACCTAGAGGGAGAACAGAAGATCTGTGGTGAAATGAGCTCAGCCTCTCCTCTTTCTACCTTTCATGTTCTCCATTCCCTTGTTTTCCCCAGACATAGTTAAAGGGCTTTATAAATTTTTAAAATTTTTTAATTTTTATGGATCTGGGGGTTGAGCCCAGAGCCTTGAGCATGCTAGGTGAGCACACTCTCACTTAGCTATATCCCCAGTCCTAGAATGGAAATGTTTTAATGGCTGAAATAACAGCAAACTTGTGATGTGGATCCTGACACTGATAATTGTATGGAAATAACTGCTTTTAAGTAAACCATTTCTTCACAGTGGTATTTGTTAGGGTAGATTTTTCTTTATATAGTAATAGTTTTGGAAGGTTTTCAATCATGTTGGAAATACTTAGGTTTAATAATCATAGTGTACAATAATTAACAGTGGGAAATGTTCCCTCTCTCCCTCTCCCTCCCTCCCTCCCTCTTTCCCTCTTCCTCCCTCTCTCCTT